>JAKMWS010000211.1:0-89857 GCA_025327135.1 Colletotrichum sp. SAR 10_71
CCCCCGCGACCCCCCCGGCCCCCCCCCCCGCACCACGCTCCCCCCCGCTCCCCAACAAGCTCCGGTTCCCGAGGCCATTGGCACCCAGAAGCCCGCTCCTGGCCTGCCCCCCGCGGCCGCCGCTACGCCCACTGGTATTGACATATCGACGACCCCTGTCCCCATTAATGCTAATATCCCCGTAGGCCCTGCTAGCGCCGCTCCTCAGCCTCCTGCTTCCAACCAGAGTATGTTTGAGAACATGATAGAATTGCAGCTTCGTTCATCAGTCACTTACACCCAACCAGCTCCTCAGCCCGCTGCTCAGCAGCAGTCTTACTCGCGCTTCGGCCAGGCTGGCTCTCAGGAGCCCGCTGGCTTCCAACAGAAGCCCATCGATCCCTTCACCCAGTCGAACCCCTCTGCCACCCAGAGCCAATTCGACAGCTTCCCCACCCAATCGCAACAGCAGAACCAGCAGCCTGGTGGAGCCTTCAGCTCTGCGCCCAGCGAATACTCCAACTACTACACCGCCGACCAACAAAGCCGACCCCCCTACAACTACTACAACCAGCCTTACGGCCAGCAAGGTGCTCAGGGTCACCAGGACAGCCTCTCCTCCCAGCAGCAGAGAGGTTTCGGAGGCTACAATGCATCGCAGCAAGCTGATAACCTCAGCCAATACCCCCAGAGCGGCGGCGTCCAGAACCAGTCTCGCTACGGAGGTGTCACGAGCGATGCCCAGAACAGTGGTCACACCACCCCGAACCCCACGGCTCAGAGCCAACAGCAGGCCAGCCAGGCTTCCCAGCCTCAGTCTCACGGCCAGCAGGGCTACCCTTACAACAGCCACCCCTACTACAACAACGCTTACTACTCCAACTACATGAACTACGGCCACTACGGCCAACAGGGATACGGCGGCGCCCCTTACGGCAAGGGCTACGGCCACCCCTACGGAATGTCGCCCCAGGGCCCTTACGACCACGCTTCCTCTCCTGCCGGTGGATTCGGCCAGTCCTCTCTGCACCGTGCGGATAGCGGTCTGGCCTCTGGTCTGGGCAGCGATTTCGGTGCCCGCGCTGGCTCTGCCCAGTCTGGTAACCAGCCTGGTCTGGCCGGCGCCAGCGGCTTTGGCGGCATGCAGGACAGCTTCGGCGGCCGAGGCTCTTCCTTCCAGTCACCTGGTGGACAAGGCTTTAACAGCACCGCGCAGTCTAACGCTGCCTCCGCCGGTGATGACTTGAAGCCCTTCGGTGACAGCAAGCCCGGCTCCGGCCCTTCACCTTCGCTCGGCGGCGCTCGTCCTGGTTCGGCCACCAACAACACCCCCGGTCAGTCCGGTCTGCCTCCTCCTCAGTCCGCCTCCCAGATGGGCGGCTACGGAGGCTACCCCAGCCACCTCCAGGGCCACAACCTCCACGGAAACAGTGGCTACGGCATGGGCGGTGCCACCAGTGGACAGCACGGCAGCGCTGCTCCGTTTGGATCCTACGGCCAGGGCGGCTACGGCAGTGGATACTACGGCAGCAACAACCAGCAGGCGCGCGGCGGCTGGGGCGGAAACTACCACTAGAGAGGTAGTGGTCGTCGGCCAACTCAGTCGCACACTGGTCCCTCAGGTCCCCAGCGATAGGATTGAGTGGTCGTGACCTGGGTGCCCCGGCACGTTGTGATTTGCGGTTTTGTCGGCAAACGAATCTCTTTGGGCCCGTGGACGGTTTTACTGCGGGCGGCAAGGATAATTCATGCATTCTCTCTCTCTACAGGGAAAACTTTCTTCTCTCTACTCATTACTCTGTGTATGGTCTTTGAGCGTGTGTACGATCTATCAAAAAAGAATCAGGGAGGGGAAACACTTTCGGATGGTCACCGGCCGCAACGGAACTGTGTTTTTTGTTTTCTTTTTCGCAATGGGGAGGTCTAATTAGGCTTGCTCGAAGAATGATCGCCGGTGGCGGATGGCATACGGCCTTGAAAACGCTTATTGACAGACGACGGATTTGGACTCGGCGGGAGGTTGGTCGTTGCCCAATGGAGGGCTGATATTGAGATTGAACTCCTTGGAAAAGGGAGGTAGTAGCCAATAAAGAATTTGGCAACAAGATGTGTACAATGTGAATGATTTGATGCTTGATGAACCTGTCTATAGCCTTAGTTCGGTGTTGATTTCTAGCAGCTGGTCTCGATCCTTTCTGTGTTTGGCTGTTGCCAGCTCCTCCACTTTACCCAGCATTTCAATCAGTTGCTACGAATGTAACCCGTTGAAGCAGCGCTGGGTCAATCTCACCGCCAGAATCACGACATCACATGCAAATCTACGCCGTACATGGAAAAAGCAAAACGGTGTCTCGGAGATGTAGACTCAGGTTATGCGACTCTCCCTGGCTTTCGTGTGGCGTATCGGAGCAAACGTGCCCAACGGTGGCCGTTTGCCTTAGATCGAGCTGTCAGCGAGAAATGTCTCGAGAAAGACGTTAGACTGGGCCGAAATCCTGCTGTCAGTCGGAGGATGAGACGAACCAAGCAAGGTGACGGGCTGGCTCGTGCTTATCGGAAGGAAGCGCGAGGGGGAGGGATTGAGTCGTCGTCGCCGGCTTGCTCCGGGTCCCTCCGGCGGCGTGCCTACATTAGCGCTGACGGCCAAGCCAACTCAATTCACACTCCCAACATGGCAAAATGGGTAGCTTGTTGAGAATCTCACATTATTGTTTTATGATGACTTTTTAATTTCAACGTAGATATATCATGAATCCGATGGCAATTCCAATCGCGAAGCAAAACAACGCCAGAAGCCCTATTCCCAAGCATCCATCGCACCCTTTTTTTTTCCCTTCACATAACATCACACATGTAAAACATGCTCAAGCTTTCGTAGATACCCTCACGACAATCTTACCCGCCGCCCTTCCCTCCTTGAGCTTCTCATACGCCTTGACCGCGTCCTCAAACTCTAACGCCGAGTCGATGACGCTCTTCACCTTGCCCTCGGCCATCCACGCCGCGATCTGCGCCAGGTCCGGGTGCGAGTTCTTGGTCATGAACGCCTCGAAGCGGTGCTTGGCACCCCCCAGGAACCCGGGGAGGAACATGCTCGGCACGAGCGACTTGACCTGCGCGAAGGAGACGGCGCCGCCGACGAACTTGAAGCGGCCGTCGGGGAGCAGGAAGTCGTCGGCCGCCTTGTACAGGTTCGGCGGGGCGTTGCCGACGTTGTCGACGACGAGGGCGAAGACCTTGCCCTGGGCCTTGAGGGCGGCGACGACGTCGGCGGTCTTGTAGTCGATGACCTCGTCGGCGCCGAGGGACTTGCACAGCGGGATCTTGGGGGTCGAGCAGGAGACGGTGACGTGGCAGCCGAGGGCCTTTGCGATCTGGATGCCGTAGGTTCCCGTGCCGCCGGAGCCGCCGTTGATGAAGACCTTGTCGCCGCGCTGGACGTAGGGCGCGATGGTCTGGTAGGCGGTCAGGGCGGCGGTGCCGACGGCGGCGGCCTGGTCGAAGTCTGGCGCGCCGGAGGCGGTGGGCAGGCGGGCGCAGCCGTCGCGCTCGGCGAGAATGTACTCGGACAAAGTGCCCTGGGGACCGAGGGGGTCGAGGCGGCCGAGTACGGGGTCGCCGGGCTGGATGTCGGTGATGTCGGAGCCGACGGCGACGGCGGTGCCGGCGAAGTCCATGCCCGGGGACTTGGGGAAGGAGATCATGGCCTTGGCGACGAGGCCGAGGTCGGGGAATTTGTAGTCGGCGGGGTTGATGCCGGCGGCGGCGACGCGGACGAGGACCTGCGAGGGCTTGAGGTCGGTGGCGGACGGGGTGGGCACGGTGGTGAGGGCGAGGGACTGGATGAAGGTGCCTGGGGCGGGTATCTGCCAGCGGCGCATCTCGGCGGGGGGTGTTGGTGCGGCCATGTTTGTGGTTGGGGGTTTTGGTAGGGTTGAATGTGAGGTTGTATGAGTGAAGGTGGTCAAGATGAGGTTGAATGAAGTTGAGTGAGTGAGGTTGAGATTAAGCTTGGCTGAGTGACGTCTGAGAGCTGGCCGGCTGAGCTCCGGGTTGGCTGGGCAGGGTCATGATATAGAGTTTGGTGGTGAAGGTGGGGTGACGGAATGCGGGACCCCTCCTTCTCCCTCCTTCTTTTTTCGCCCCTGGACCTTATTTCGTTCACCTCGGTCTGTCTGATGAATCACTAACGGTGTTTTGATTTCACACAATATTTAGCGAACCCGTCACATCTGTCCAACGTCTGTATTGCTAATTCCCATGACAGGCTGCAAAATACATCCGACCAACGCCTTGTCCGAGGCACTGCAGACTGAGACCTCCCACGGGTCAGGCACGCAAAATTGCGTCACCGACTCGGCTTGCCCCGATCCGGCTCCTTGCGCCGATGAATACCAAAAAAAAAAGCCAGCACACGCGGTCTTGGCCGGTCGGTGCTCCCGGGGCGCAGGGCGACAGGGCGCGCGCGGGATACGCGGGCTTTGGTGGTGTTCCCAATCCCGTGTTTGTGAGTCTTTGTGTCGACCCGGCCCATTCAATCGCGCCGCCTGCCGATTGGCTCGAAGCTTCTTTGGGCGGGCTCTTGGTAGCTCGGCCAACACATCGTCAAGTTTTTTTTCCTGTCTATTGGTGTGTCCCTTGTCGTTCGCAACGGGGCTCAATGAGGCACGCACGAATGGAAACGATTGGAATCCGACATTTTAGCATGCTTCGTGTCGGCTTTGTTTCTGAGAGTCTTACCGCCTCCAAACGCCTGTGTTTACGAATTTCGAAGAATTAATTCATCGCCAGGCCAGCATTAATACGTGAGCAGTATTCATGTGCCCGGGCGATATGTCGAATCATGAATAAAACGTGCAAACATAAAGAAGGAAGAAGTAAAGGCAAAGCTGCAATTTTCCGCAAGAACAGGACTTCGATGCAGACCTCATATAGATAGTTCTATGCCCGGACAGCAAAACTTCCAGACAAATAAGCCCTTAAGCCCTCCTCCAACTGATCACACCTCTTACCCAAGATCATAAAGCAATCTCTCCAGCTTTGCATCTTCTGGCTATGAGAATCGCACGGACCAGCATGTTGAAATAGTACCTCAAAATGCCTAGTCTGACGTAGTGGTGAGACCACATGAGGCGCATCAACACTGCGAGGTAACTTCGAAATCAGCCTTACCGCCCATCTTGCAGATCATATGATCCAATCTGAAAGCCTCTGGGGCTATGTGAGACTTTCGCAGCCTATGGTCCCGCAACATTTTTGGCTGCAGCACAGAGTCGTATAAATTACACGCTACCACTCCGCTCCTTCAAGGTCCACCTTTCGTTTCATTATACTGTAATCAGACCAAGCATTCATTACAAACAATCTAGTCGCTACCTCATACCTGCTTACTGCTAGGCGCATCTCATTATGTCTAATTACGGTGGCCTACCTGCATGCACACATAAAAACACTGACACTCCTGCGGACAGCGCAACGGTCATCGAGCTCCTTCGTCTGGTATATCCGCTCAATTACTGTGATGGGTGGAAGAATCTATTCTCCTTGACCGAGAACCTGACACAATTGCTTTCAGAGGAAGGGTGTGTCTTGAACTCAACATGTAGCTATGATCCGACATTCGAGTCACAACCACAGCCTTGCTGTAGGCTGTGCATTTTCCTGGGGATCCGGGACCCCGGGAGTCGTCTCAAGTTCGAATATGAACGTACCGAACCGAAGAGTACAGATGTTGTTGATGGAGTAGGCTTACAACCACGACATCCTCTGGAAAATGTATTGCTCAAGCGGATCATTGGCCCAGGCCGTGGGTTATCCGAGCCACGTTATCTGTTCACGGATAAGGGTTAGTTCAGCCAAGAGTCAGACCTTTCGAGACACAAAGATGAGTGGCTGACATGATTGCTTAGGAAATGAGGCCGAAAGTTTTATCGCGCAGACGGCTGAGTTGGATATAACAGGGTGGGCTTCCAAGATTCACACTGCTGTGTCAAAATGTCGTGAAGCCGGCCAATCGTGTGCTCCTCGACCCCACCCTTTACCAAAACGTCTCATCCAAGTACAAAACGGGGATCTGGGCGAAGAGAGCGTAAGGCTTTACGAGCCAAAGGAAGGCGAGCAGGGCGACTATGTGGCTCTCAGCTATGTTTGGGGAGGCCCTCAGAAAGTCACCACAACACACAGCAATCTGACGCAACATCTGGCCGCCATCTCCGTCAAGTCTCTAGGGAAGTCCATTCGCGACGCCATAACCTTTGTTCGGGCGTTGGGCATCAAATATGTTTGGGTTGATGCGCTGTGCATCGTTCAAGATGGCGATAAAATCGACGAGATCAATAACATGGGCAAGATATATCGTGACGCTTGGCTTGTCCTCGCAGCGGAGGCGAGTCATGGGGTGGAGCAGGGATTCCTCCAGGAATGGCCTGTCCGGCGGTCGCCTGCCTTCGACATAAATCTTCCAAACGGTCGCAGTGGGACGGTGATGATCGGGGCGGGAGGCTTGGATTCTCTCGAGATGCAAGGACGACCTGAACCGCTGCGATCCAGGTGTTGGGCTCTTCAGGAATCGATCCTGAGCCGCCGGCTTCTTACCTTCCACTCTGAAAGCATAAGTTACGACTGCACGACAAGCACACATAGCGATATGTTCGCATTCGACAAAACCAAAAGCTTTGAAGGTCGGGACAGCAAGATTCACCGCTATAACTGGTGGCATGTAACAGGGGCAGTCATGAACAATTCCGGTCGACCGACCCTTCCAAGTATCCTGACACATCCTCTGATAGAAAAAGGTCTGAGAGCTTCCGCGCAATCAGATGGCGACACCGACGATGGCGATCTCCCGTCTCTGATTCTCGCTTGGCGCGATATCACCTGGGAATATGCTGAACGACAGCTTACAGTCTGGCAAGACCGTCTCCCGGCTATTGCTGGTGTAGCCGCCCAGTTCGCAGCGTCGATCGGCCCCGAAAATTACTTGGCCGGGTTGTGGAAACCATACATTATCTCCCAGTTAGCATGGTTGCCAGCTCCTTTGCTGATGGCTGTTCCAGGAAGACTGCCCATCGACAAGGATGTCCGCAGCCTAACGGCAATGAGAGGCGACGGGATGGCAAGTGGGATCTACCTGCCGTCTGATAAGGATCGCAAATGGCGCACGACTTTGAACCCAGTCAAAGCTGACGGCTTCACCACCGGCACGTACCTGCCCTCTTCGCCGGCCGCAACCCTGGCTAGATATAGGAAAAGCGGTCATTCGGCAGTATTGCAATCGCCAACATGGTCCTGGTTTACCCACCAGCGTTCTGGCCGCTGGTTGCACGGTCTCAGAGAGGACGCTGTTATGATCAGCAGCAGTCAAACTCTTGTCTCTGAAAAGGCACCTTTTGGCGCTGTCCTCCACGCGAGTATCACCATCCAAGCCCAATTTCTTCGCCCCTCCGCCATGGAAGAAAAGTTCAACTGGTCAAACACCTACCTCTACATGGACTATAGTGGAGACGTCCTGGCTGAGTGCGGCATTGAGCCCTCGCTCTATATGTTGCTTGGTGCCACAGTGTCTCATGATCAGCCCGACAAATCACCAGAGACAATCGGACTCGTCTTGAGAGCATGCAAAGAAGATAGTCAACGGTGCTTGCTTGGGAAATCCATGCGAGTCCCGCACTACCAGCGAATCGGTATTATAAAGGTAGCAAGCTGGCACTCTGATGTTTGGTATGGTCCTGAAGCTCAACGTGCTGTTGTTACCCTTATTTGAGACTATTTGTCTTATATTGACAATTAATTACCACGATATCGCTTTTCAGCTGCACACCTTTGTATTAATCGTGATGTATGTGTCCAGGAGGCTTCAGAAGAGCAATAAGAATCAAAACTTGATTCTAAAACCTATGTCACTGAACTAATCATTTCTCGCTGAACAAACGTCGCACTCCACGTAACTTAATTTTAACCATCCTGCTATTCCTATGGATTGCTGCTATCGTTCTCCTTGTCGTCCCCGTCGTCCTGGTCGGTCCTCGTGGTCCTCGTCCTTTCCGTACATGTCCCACACCCAAGGACGAGAAAAAAGTAGGTGCGTACACATCAACCCAATCAGTCAATCAGCTGGTGATGTGCTTCACGCGAGATTCCAAAGAAATCTCCGCAGCTTCGCATCTTCTGGCTGTCTGCCCTCTTGCATATCGTTAAACATCTTCGCGGCACCCAGGAGCAGCGGATGTCTCGCCAAACGCCTTTTCTCCTTCGTGGTGCCGCCAAAGTTCAGATCGATCAGCTCCAACGTGTCTTCAACAGCAAAACGACCGAGAACCAGCCCATGCTTCATTTCGTTCATCCATACCCCCCGTTTCCGGTAGGCAGGTTCCAAATCAGGCCGCGCCAGTCTGCCGAAGCCACTCAGCATTTCGGCGTACGCCTGAAACAGCTTCAGCATGTTGAGCCGTGAAAGGGGGGTTTCTGCGTAAAGCTCTTCTGTCAGCAGTGCTCTGGCTTTGGCTGTGTACCCGGAAAGCTTGGTGCTTGCATGCTCTCGGAGGGCCTGTTCAATTTTGTGCCTATATGCCGACGACGTGCCCTCCGTGCATTCAAGGCATGGGCAGACTATTGGGACGGGCCTGTTGTAGACCTTTGTGAAGAAAATGGGATCCTGAGAGTGCAGATCAGAATGATGTTCGGTAAGCGCAATCCAGCAGCTATATGGCTCGGCCTCCAAGAAGGTCACTCCTCGTTCAAGTCTGGTGGCTGCTCCATATTTTACATTGTCCGTTGGACCGCTTTGATATACGGCGAGGAGGAAGACAGAGAGAAATCCGCTCATTGGCATGTTCCCTTTGAATACTGGCCAGACGAACATCTGGCAAAGTTTCTCCAGCTCGTAGTTCTTCGGAATGGAAAGCTCCTTGACATTCAAGCGGCGCATGGCGTTGTATAGGTGCAATATCGACTGGAAAACGGCATACCGCTTGCATATGCTCAAGCCAATGTTATTCGCGGTGGTGAGAAACTCTAACATGTGGCAGCCCATAGTCCATGGGGACTCGTAGTAGAGACCGGACTTGCTTTCCATGATGTAGTAATGAATGGCCGAAGACAGGCCGCGGACTTGGTCAATGACTTCTGGGCAATGTTCCAGAAGGTCCGTGTCTGGCTTGAACTGCGCAAGGCAATCCCGCACATGCAACGCAAGTTCGAGAGTCGCGACTCGGCATTGAGTGCCGCCTAGACGGCCATCATGTGTCGATGCCGCGTCTGCGGTCAGCATGAAGAGGTCCATTGTTGTGACAAGGAATATTGATGGTTTTCGCGGATTTTCTTCCTGAAGGAAGAATCGTTGAGCAACATCAAAGAAGGCCTCGCAGATCTTGATGCCCCTGTAATAGTCCAGTCTCAGGCGTTCCGCGCGGGCAACGGCTCTCGCAGAATGCCCACGCAGTGGTAACGAGACCTTGACTGACTCTAGAGCTTCGTGAATTCGGTTTCGGTATGAATCTGGGAATGATGGCGGTTCGCTAACGATGTTGGTATTGGTGATGTTATACGTGAACCTCTCTCCACTGCCGCATGGTCGGCCGTCGATCTGAGGTGCACGATATCCGCCAATTCTCTGACCATATTCCCCGATGGCTTTGGCTGTCTTGAACAGCCTGACAGCGGACTGGAGACATTCGTTCGGGTCCTGCTCGTCGTCAAGTTTCCGGACCGAAGAGCGTACCATTTGACAACTGTTACACCGACAGTTGTACGCCTGCATGAGACAGAACTTATTGAGATAGTCTCGCGGCATGTGATCTCGGTCTGACATATCATAGACGGCAAGACTGGTCAGCCAAGCGGCGAAGACGATGGGGACATCGCCTCTGGCCGCCTCTGCCCAGATCTGCTGAAGCTGGGCGCGCATCTTATTCATTTCCTAAACACACATTAACGGTCAGATGCGAGATTCTCACCACGTAGGGTATGACGGATCTTACGATGAGGAACCACGCCGAGTCAATCATTTGCGTTATTTCGTCGTCTTCTAGGTCGAATTCTATCGGGCCCATGGGCTGAGCTTGAGGCTGCGCCGCTTGAATTGGGCCAGAGGCAGGTGAAGACGCATCGCCGCTGCTGCTGCTCTCAGAGCCGCTACGCGGGGAGCCATGAGACGATTCCGCCGATTCATCTACGTGAAGAGCCTGAAAAGCATTGTTCCACAAGGCTTGCTGGGCGTCCGCAGCGTAGTCGACGAAAACGACATCTGCCGACTGCGACTCGAGAGGCTTCAGAATCCGATGTATGTCTTGGAGTCTGAGGCGTGTTAGGAAGAGAACCATTGATCGATGAGCTTTCATGTAACATACGTCCGGATAATATGTTTATGCCCCGCTTCAGCATCGTCGTACATCTGGAAGACAATAGTCCTGTCTCGGATAGCATCGTCAAGAGAGCTGATTGTAGACTTTGGTACATCAGTTCTTGCCTCCTCTACCTTTTTCGCGACCCAGACCATTTGAGAGGTGTTTTTGAATGTGCTGGCGTTGCTGGCCTCATCGGGTACTATGATGTGGTATTGACACCATAGCCAACGCAAGAAACAATTTGTCGCAGCTTTGTAAGAATCGCGAAGTTGTCGCAGATCCGGCGGGTGATGATCCAAGTCCATGGCTGATGAATCCATGGTCGACGAGGCTTCGGTTCATCGATGGCTCGGACGTTTTCAGAGCACTCCATCATCGATGCGGAAGGCTGTCTTAATACAAGTTTGGCTACTTGCAAGGAGTGGGAGGCATGAGTTGAGAGGTTCTATTTCGAGTTGCGCACAATCCGCCCCCATTGTTTGCGAAAGTGTTTGTTTTATCAATACGTGGCAAGGATATCAGGTCCAAGGAATAAATTTCCTTTGGGCAGGATAAACTCGGTTACTTTATTCAACGCGCTCCACTCTCTCATCTGCATGAATGAAATTGGAGCCTGGCTGAACTTGGTGTAACGCACACTACGGAAGTCGTCGCGAAGTCCCTGGCTGGATGGGCCATGGTGAACTCAAAGCATCCAGGGAGGGAAAATGAAGGCAAGGATTATTCGCTTTGACACCTGGGCGGATAAAACTTCTGGATTGCTTCCGTCACTGTTGCTGTCTTTGCTGCGATTGTCACTATCTGTCGCCATCGTCCTTCTGATTCTCGCTCGTCATCCGCCTTCTTTCTGATTCTTGTGCTCATTCTGGCAGCTCTCTCCACAGTCAATGTCTCTCTTCTTGATTAATCTGTTCAAATTTCAACGATCGGCATTACTCTCATAATCTTATGTCTGTGTCTCAAAGCAATGCTGGACAGTGCCTCATTGCGACGAACACTACCGGCCCAACATCAAATATTCCACAAAAATTCCTCCAAAGTTACATCTGTCCTTTCCAACGACTTAAAAACACTCACAGCATACTTAAACAACGGTTTCTTGGCCAGACGCTCCCTGTCGCGTCTTGTATCACCAGGCATAGCGTCGAGGATTTCCATAAGATCCTCGGCGGCAAATCTTGAAATTGAGAGACCTTTGTACATCCAGTCCTTCCACAACCCTTGCTCTTTGTACTTGTTCTGAACCACCGGGATAGCGAGACTACCAAAACTTTCCAGTATCGCCGCACAGGACCTAAATAGCGCGAAGAAGTTGACGCGCGCGATTGGAGCTGGTCCCTGAACCTCCGTCAATACCGCCTCTCGGCTCTTGCAAGCGTACCCGTACCATGTATCCTTGCGTAGGAGGTCACGGGCTTTCTTGACCTTTTGGAGGTTGACTTGCACTTGCGCAGCACGTTTGCCCTCGCATCGTTTGCATGGACAGAGTGCGACAGGCTTCTCGGTCTTGTACACCTTGCACAGGAATTCCCCATTCCTCTGGTGGTTGGTGGAGTGTTGGTTACAAAGTCCCCAGTAGGGTGCTTCGATAGATGGTGTGAGCAGGTCAAGTCCGCGTTCAAGTTGAAGTTTCCCGGAGTGCTTGACCCAGTGGCTGTTGAAAACTGCTAAACGAAAAGACGATAGGAACTTGAGTTTCGGGACGGTCCCCTGGAAGACCTCTTGAAGAAACATGCGGGATAGTTCTTCTAGCACGGGAATCTGCGGTATCTGGAATCCGTCGAAGCCTCTGATCCGCAATGCGTTGTAGAGGTGTAGCGTCGTTCTGAGAACGGCCCAGTACCTGCAGACCTCTCCTCCGACCCTGATAGCTGCCGTGAGCATGTCCAACATGTGACAACCCACGGTCCAGGGAGATTCGTGGTAAATACCGGACTGTTCATCGTTTCCATATATGTTCAGGCCTAAGCGTAGGGTTTCAAGACCCATGCTGCTATCTGGGTGGCAATGTTGGACAGTCTCCAAAACGGGTATGGTCGCGCGGTACATGTCCATGGCGAAACGAAGGCCTTGGGCACGACAGGCGCTGCCCCTCAAACGGGGGTATTGCTTCGTCGTCTTTTCAACCAGAAGAAACATGCTCATCACTACCACCAATTCCCCATGTACAACGCGTGTGTTCTGGAGCAGGAACGACTGCCCGAAATCGAACAAGGCCTCGCAGATATCGACAAATCCCTTGAGGAAATTTCCCTTGATCATCTCCACAACAGTGATTCCGCGTTTTAGCGGGTCCAGTCGGTTGTTGATGGCATCCATTAGGTCGCGAACTATTCGTTGATTTTCCGTCGAAAGGAAGTTTTCCAAGTGAGGGATTTCAGACGAGGGTGGAGTGCGAAACTGGTCCGGGCAGTTCAGTAAATTGCAGATCGCGGGTCGCCCGTGAACTTCAGGGGGCCGGTAGCTCTCCCCTAAGTTTCGCCCATAGTCGTTGATGATACTAGCAATCATCCAAAGTCTCCGCGCAAGCTTGACGTAAACGTCTGCATTCGACGAGTTCGTCCTGAATTTGATGAAGTTACGAATGCGGTTGCATTGTCGGCAAGTACAGTTGTGCTCGGAGAAGAGGCATAAGGCGGAACAATCCACCCTCGGTGTTTTATAGCAGTTCAAGTACGCAACACAGTTGGACTGGAAGGCGGCGGCCAGAAGAGGAATCTTGCCCTCACCTGCTGCTTTCCAGGTTTCCTCGAGGTGGGCATGAAACTGATGTATATCCTAGATTATTGTGAGCTATACTGGAAATGGGAAGGAGGACATGAGTGAGGTTTACCACCAGGAAATGGGCCGCATGGTACGCCACACCTATATCGTCATCTTCCAAGATGAACTCTTCAGGTTTCTTTGGTTCAGTCTTGGACTCTGGTTTGTTTGGAGTAGACGGAGTTGGAGCAGTTGGCGAGGCCGTGTCGCTCGCTCGCGGTGGTGAAGCGTGTGGAGAGATGTTCAGACCTTCTATCAAGGCAGCAAACTGGTTGGGCTGTTGCTCCAATATACCACGAGGCCTTTCATCTTCTTGACGGCCCAAGTAGTCTTCGAAAGGTACGTTTTGTGCCTCCAGGGGCTCCAAGATGGCCAACGTCTGTTCAAGCCTGCATATGGCGCCGCTTAGCAGGACTTCCTTCATACGCGAACACCTGGAACGTACCTCTTGATGAATCGGCGATGCCCGCGATTGGCTTTCCCAGCGTCTCCATAAAATTGGCCAACACTCTTGCGATGTCGAATGGCGTCGCGTAGAGCCCCAAGAACGGAGCCCGGAACAGGTCGACCCGCGTTGTAGACGGTATGGGAGACTTCGATAATCTTACTCGTGGTTCGGAAAGGCTCCACACCTGCAGCGGATCGAGGATCTGCTTGGTGGTAAGCGCACCAGAGCCATCGCAGGAAGCAGTTGGTCGAGCTTTTGTAGATCGTGAAGAGGTAGCTGACTTTGGTCATGTCCAGAGTAGTCTCCATCTTGTGCTTGCAATGCCAGTTGGTTCCCAGAGATCATAGGAGCAGCAGTACAACGACCTGGCATTGGATTCTTATGAAACCCGCAGGAGTCGAAGAAATGATATCTGTATTTATGACATTCGAGATTCGGGAGGACTTATTCATCTTGTTTCTATTTTGACTCCTTGTGAAACGGATGTAAGTTCTCGTTCGACTGAGTGCTTGTGGAACCGACAATGACAGCCAAGGAGTTGGCTACAATGGCCATTCATCAATTCGAGTCCAAGCCGTCTATCAATGAATGCCCACCCATTCGAAGCAGAGTACAACTGTCTTAGCCTAGAATGCCTTCTCCCTAGAGTACAGTTCATGGATGTTGATTTCCGGACACGTGCAGACAACAAAGACAGTAATGTGGAGGATAGGAGCCAGAAACGCCAGGGAGGGACGATGCGAATAATGGATTAAAATTAGATGCAACACGTGAGATATTGCAGAGCATGGTGGAGAGCAGATGAGAAGCTTACATGTAGCGGTCGATGTGTTGATTAATGAGCAATTTATCACAAACACCCCGTTGTATTGTGTCTAATATCAAAGATGCAAAACCACCTGGGTATCTTTTCCTCAGTATCCTTGCCATGCAGACGCCTTTCGCCAAAACACCACACCAAATAAACCAACGACATATCCTATCTAAACCCGCGGGCACCAATCCTGCGTCCACTGACCAAGCTCCTTCTCACCGCAGACACGATCCATGTCATCTTCCCTAAGCGCAAGGAGTACGTCCCACGGCGCGTCTCCCTTCGTGATTCCACGTCTCTGCATGATGTTCATGCTTCCATCGTTGGCAGAGTACGTCTTGCGCACAAAGTCCGCCTTCCCACCAGTGCCAGGGATGCGAAAGTCGACGTCGGCGCCCATGTGAACCCAGACGCTGCAACCCAAGCCCGCGTGGTCAGGCTGGTTCGCCTTGCGGAAAGCCGCGCCCTCCATGGTGGGGTCTTCGAGAGATGCAGCAAGGGCGATGCGGGAGGGGATGTAGTCGGGCTGCTTGACCTTCTCGACCGCTTGTCTGATCAGCCACGCCGCCTCGAAGATGGCGGGGCGTGCGTTGCTGGGGAGCTCGCCGTTCTCCTGAAGTTGCGTGAGATTTCCGACCTGGTCGCCCGCCATGGTTTGGGTGTAGATGTTGCCCCAGGCTGTAGGAGGGAAAGCCGGAGACAGGCGAGGGCGGGCATCGGCTGCGGTGGTGAAGTTGGTGTTATCGGAGGGCGACAGGTGGGGAAGGCGCGACCGAGTGACGTGGACCCAGACCATGGCAGAGAGAGTATCGGCCATGGAGACGAAGGTAGTGCTACCGTAGGTCACGCGGAGGTACTGGAGCGCCTCGGTCTGGAGATTCTTCAGGATTGCGTTGTTGAAGCTGAAGATTTTGCAGACCGCGCGCGGGACCTTGGTCTTTGTGGAAGCGGCGGAAGATTTCTCTTTGTCGGTGAAATCATACTCTGGGAACTCGGCACCTTTGATGTTTGTGTTCTCGTACACAGACAAGCTGGGCCTGGCTTTGAGTTCCGTGAGCCAAGCTGGCTGCATCTCAATGGCTGGTTCAGGGAGCGAGCAGGACTTCATCGACTCCTCTTGCGCGATCTTGCCGAAGTACTCGAGGAATGTCTTGATGAAACCTCCGTCGAAGATGCCGTGATGGGTCGAGAAGCACACAAAGAGGCCACCGCCAGTCATCTCCGTGATCTTGAGAGTGACGGGGGGGCAAGATTCTCCAGGCCTGGGATGGTTCGGCGAGAGGGACAGAATGTCCTTGTCCATCGCAATGGGGGGCATTCCGAGAGCTACCAAATCCTGGTAAGTGTAGCCTCCGAGCTGGCTGATGCGCTCGCAACCGAAGAGATCAGGGCGCCGGGCCAGATCCAGGGCCTTGTCGTCCAGGGTGTAGGCCAGCTCGAGACGGTTTCGTCCCATTGCGGCGGGGCGAATTTGGCCAGCCAGAAACGGCCAGCGGGCGAGGGCCTTGTGGAAGCAACTTAGTAGGTGCTTCTGGGTGGTAACAGAGTCGTATCCTTCGCTAGTGTTGAGCGCGAAGATCGATCTCACGTAGATCCTCGGAGCGATCTGGTCGAGAGGGGAGAGGGGGAGGAGGTTCAACGAAGTGAAGCGCATCTTGTCCGAAGTGTCGTGGGTTGTGGGATGTGATTGATTTCCAGAGTAGACGACGAGGGGAGAAGGGATGCGGGGAGAATCTCGTGGCCGAGGAGAATCTTGGAAGATCTTGGGAGGTCGATAGTTGTCCAAGAAAAGGGTGGTAAAGGTGGGGGGGAAGTTGTACTGGTGAATGAGGTGAGCAGCTTTTGCGCTCTGGGTGAATGCGAGAATCAGCTGGCCCCCCTCTCGGTGCACAACCAGAGCAGGAGCGCACCTGCCCTGAAGGAGATCCCTCCAAGACGAGCGCGTGGTGACCCGCGTCGTTGACATGCCGCCAGGCTTCCGAACGCCGAGAGACGAGAGGCGATCGAGGAAAAGATCATTGATCGTGGCAGATCCCTGTCTGCGAAGCTGGATGCGAGGATCGGACTGCTGAGGTCGAAGAAAAAGTGAGTTACGGTCTTCGGCCTGCACCACGTCAATATCCGCCCGGCCTAAGATAGCTGGAGTTGACGATCTCCCTGTAATCATCTCCATGGTTGCTATCGTGAGACTTGAAGCCTTGGTTGGTAATTGTCTGCTGAGGTGTTGTGGCAATAATCTGAATCGGAGACGGAAGGGGTATTTGCGTGTGTGTGTTCGTAGCTAGGGAGAAAATGGTTGAAAAATGAATCTTTCCGAAGGGAAAGATGATGGTCAGTAATACCTAGTCAAGAGGCTATCTCCGGAACGCTGTTCGGCATCAAGGTTGATGTCTTTAGTTCGCTGATACCATTTCGGGGCATCGCACTAAAGAGGCAAACAACCTTGATTATGAACAGGCAGCCCCTCATACAGACAGGTTTTCGCAAATGGACTTCACAAGGTGAAGTTTGACAAACCCGAAATAATCATGTCTATGTTTCTCGGGAAATCCTAGATTGTTGTTGGAATCATCGTATTATACTCATTTCCAGTAGCTATCGCACAACGATGTCGTTGATTTCCATAGAACGACCTGCTTTGCACATGTTACATCAGCAGCCATTGCTATGGGCTCATGCATACTTTGCTTTACTGTCGTCGTATCTGGGATGGTTGATGTGGATATCGCTATTCATTCTTCACGATTACAATCTAGCTGAACACAGAGTCAATTGAAGGTTAGAACAATGAATTTTCTTGAGTATCAGAGGTCTGATGTGGGCGGGTAGAGCCCTCCTATATACATGAACCACCCCTTCGCCAATTTTCATTCATTCGGAGTCATCCATCACCGCGATGTCGTCACAACAGCGACAGGCAGACCAAGACTCGCCCGTCTGGAGAAGGTGAAACTCGCAATCAAAATGTTGCTGGTCTTCGTAGCCCTCGTAGCACTCCTCGAAACCCGTTGGCTCACCCCACGTCTTGTGGTCGCACCACTTCCATGATTCGGTCCATCCGCAAGCCACGTATCTGGATCCTGCCGTTGCTCCTGGGATGATAGTAAGAGGCTCGCATCCTCTCATGTCTCTGCCACTACCATTAAGGCTTTCGTCGCTTGAATGCCAGTCCCGTCGCACTTCATGAATGAATTGGACTCCCGCCTCTTGAAGAACAGCGCGAGATTCGCGAATCCACTCGAAGGTATGCGTCCTGTCATAGCCCACCCGATGCAGTAAGGAGAGTCTTAATGTCTGAAGACAGGAGAACGAGCCATGCCTGACGCTATGAGCCAGAGCCGCGAGGCTATCTCCCATGTTGAAGAAGGTGTATAGAATCTGAAAGTGCTTGATGTTCGGCGGAAGGAACCAAAGAATACTGCTAGAGGGCTGAGAAAAACGGTAGAATGACTGTTGGTCGAGGGTTAGATCTTGCAAGACTTCGAAGTCTTCGAAAGACGCGACTGGATCGTAGGTCAGTCTCTCCTGAAGTGCAAAACTACACTGGTCATCTTCCTCAAGAATGCATCGGAGATCTTGGTTGCCTGTAGTTGGGATTTGGGCAAAGCAGAGTCTCCGAAGCGTTTTCTTCACCCGCTTGAAAGCCGCGTTGTACTCCGATGGAGTCCAGTCCCAAACAGGATTTCGGAAGTAGTACTCCAAGTCCTCGAGTGCCGAGCAGTTTGAAAGAAGAACCTCCAATGAGTCTGGATTGAGACCGACGATGAAGAGCTTCTTCAGATTAGCCATTGGATTCTGGTTGGCGAGTGGAATCAAGCCCGAGTCCGGGGCAAAGTCGATGTACAGCTCCTCCACGTCAGAAGCAAACGATCGTAATTTGAGCCATTCAGGCATGTGAGCCCCGCCGAAGCCCCCGCCTCTCAGCAACATCCTCTTGAGTCGCGGCAGTCTGAAACCTGACACAACACATGGGCATCTCTCGCCGTCGGCAGCTACGAACAACGACTCCAGACTTTCTGCGGTTTTCGCTATTGTGATCGCTTGAATCCAGCAACGCAAGGCATCCCGATTATGGAAGCAAGTACCAAACCAATCCAGCTCTGTAGATGCCTCCATCGCTGTACTAGCCGTCGCAGTCGCCATCATAGTCGTCGTCGTCGTCGTCGTCGCCGTGGTCGTCGTCGCCGTTGTTTGAGCACCCTGCATCCAAACTTCCCTCCTGCCACAGCTGCACATAGAAGTGTCCTCCAGCGGCCCGGGAAGCTGTCCGGTTTGCACCACATGGCTTTTGAGGAGGGTGTAGAGTTCGCGGGTGATGGGCATGCTTTGATCATTGTGAACCAGTTGAAGAGATCGGACCATTCGGTTCAGGTGAGGACGCTCGATAATGGTGCGCAGGAATAATGCAAGTTTGTCATCATCTGGCATTCGCCGCGGCATGCTGTGTCTTTCGATTCCGTTGTCCACAACCGGAGCCAGATTTCCAGTTGCGTAGTAGTGGTAGAGCACTGGCTGCCCTAAGTTGAGCAGGGTGCGGCTGGTGCGACACAACTTTGCCAGGGCGCGCTTGTCTTCGATAGATTCCTCCTCATCGGCATTCACGAAGTGCCTCGGGTTTCGGCAGTGGTAGCAGAGCTGCTCGCAAATCTGGTTGAGGATCTCAGCAGGGAGATCGAGCAGATTCGTCATGATGAGTTTGGTGGCCTGACAAGGACGTGTCGATGTATGGAAAACAGAAAAAGACAAGCGGTGAAAACTTTGTCGAGGCGAGAGTGGTGTCGTCAAAACAAAAGTTCGTCAGCGAAGGTGAGATTTCGAAGACACTGGATGCGGTAGCGGCATGGCCCCACCCGTTTGCTCAGAGCGCACCGGAGGGAAGGCACTTATGTATGTGGGGCCAAGCTTGACTGCACCTTCCTCTGCTGCTGAGAGTACTGCGGCGACCAGACGTATTGGATGGCGGAGGCCAAAGGCGCAGAAATCGACTTTCCTGTTTCTTTGTCATTTGTATCCTTTAGGTTGTCACTGAATAATCCACACAAACACTCATAATGTCAAACTAGCTTGACTCGAACAACAGATGGAGAGTAGATGAGAAACTGAATCGACTAAAGCTATGCGATGTTGATTGCCCGTACAAAGGGCAAGAAGCTTTACAATTTGATCCTATTTCCCGATTGCCATGTAGTTCTATCTCTCCAAAAGTTTTGTTCCGAATCTATTTTCCCAAGCTGTCAAAAGACTTTTCATCATGGGTGTACATCTTCTGGTTGTTCGTCAAGTACGGCAGCTCAGCGGTGTTGAACACGGGGCGCGAGAAGCGGTTGTACGCGATGAACGTGTCGCGGTCGCCGACCGTGGCGTTCTTCGGCGTGGGCACATGCATCGACACCCGACGCAGCTCAACGGCGTCCTCCTGGATGGGCTTAACGCCGGCGTACTTGTAAATCAGGTTCAGCGCAGGGATCGACAGGCCGTGGACGACGATCGAGAAGAGCACCAGCCAGTAGACCACCGGAATCATGACGCGGACGAGGTTCGTCTCCTCTTCGTCACCCTTGCCGAGCTCCGGGAAGAGGTGGCGGGTGTGCTCGACATAAAAGACGGCGCCGGCGCCGATGGGACCGAAGTAGCCCATGAACAGCGCCTCCTTCCAGTTCTGGCAGACCTTGGGCATGATCTTGTAGCACATCAGGATGGCTGGGATGCGGCGGAAAAGAAGGACCAAGCCACCGAGCGCGAAAAGGCGGCCATAGGTGAGGCCGGTGACGTCGGGCTGGTTGAACTGGTCCCAGGGCATAATTGTGCCGATGTACATGAAGCCACCGAAGTTGAGGAGGACATCGACGCAGGAGTTGACTTCGTCGTGGCGCTTCTCGGTCTCGGCAAGGAACTCGCCGTCCCAGTTCATGGCGTTGCCGGCGACGAAGCAGGCGAGAAGGTCATCGGTACCGAGCATGCCGCAGATGCCGACGAGCCACAGCTGTGAAGGCACGGTTAGTTAAACTTTAGTTGACGCCGAGGTTTTGATGACTTACGCCAATGGCGGTGGGGTAGAGAAGGTAGCTCTCGGAGTCGACCCATTGTCTACGCAGGGCAAACTTCAATGCCTTACCGGAGCCAAAGCCGACAACGATACCGATTGCAACAGACATGAAGACGATGTACAGCCAGGTCTCGACGACCCAGTTGGTGAGGGCCACGCCGACGCCGCCACCAAGACGACCGACTCCCTCCTCCGAACGAGCAAAGATGCTCATGGCTCTCTCGACGACGGAGGCGGTCTCCTCTCCGTGGCCGGCACCAGGAATGTCGGCATGGCGGATGAGGTAGACGGCCAGCATGAGGAAAGGGAAACCTGCGTGATTGTTAGGTGGGTGGATTGAATCGATTACATGGGGTTGGCAACATACCAAAGCCGTCGTTGGCACCCGCCTCAGAGGAAATGATCTCGCGGAGGGGGCGAGCAACGAACTTGTCGGCGAAGGGTCCTTTGGCGATGGCCTGGGAGAGAATGGGGTCGGTGCAGGTAACGCAAGAGCCGATGACAAGAGCGGCCAGCAAGGTGATCTTGGGCACCGTAGCAAGCATGCAGAGGGTAGTGCAGAGCCACATGATTGTCATGATGGGAAGTAGACACAAAGCCATCTCCTTCCATCGCAGTTGCTGGTACTTAGCGGGCAGCTGGTAGCCTGCGATGACCAGCTGGACACCAATCATCACGCGAGCGAGGCCCTGGTACCATGTTGGTCAGATCGAGTTCGGAATATGGGGATCGTGGAAGATGGGAACAGTTGGGCACGAACCAGGGTGATGGCGTTGGTTTGTCCCTCCGTTGCAGAACCCCATCGTGTGCTGTCGAGAAATTTGGCTGCTAAGGGACCGAGCAGAACGCCGATGGCGACTGCGGGCACTGAGGGATGCTTCTTAGTATATGTGTTGGGAGGAAGCAAATAGGACCTCGGTCACTTACAGGCTTCACCCAAGTACCACTTGCACTTGATCTTGACGGAGATGATGCCGTATAGCAAGGTGAACAGTCCTTTGACAAGGGTCAGTACACACCACTTGACTGATGATCAACCACATCAGCCCATACCAAGGACGCCGAGAACAATGTTCAACTCGCTAACATCGAGGGTCGGCATCTTGAAAAGGTTCGAAGGGTTGTCGCTTTGAAATCTCTTGACCAGCAAGACTGATGGGGGTGGTTGTTTTCTTTTCTGTTAACTGGTAAAACGCCGTTGGCAAACAAACAAAATATGCAAGAACGAAAATCGAAGAGAAAGAAAGAGTAGTTTAAAGGGAAATCTGAAGAGAATGAAGAGAAGCTTGCCAAGTCACCAGTCGGTCTTTCCGAAGTTATTTAAGTTGGTCCACAAAGATTATGATGTTCCTCAATACGGCAGACTACTGAGACACTTTCCCAGGGGAAGATGGGTGGTGGCAGTGGACGTGGGTCGCCCACCCTGTCAGAGGGCTGCACGTTGGCGACGTCAAAAAGGCCTGGCACCGCCGAAAGGGGCAATATGTGCTGCAACGAGCCCCGATGAGTGAAGCTTGGTCAGGTACTACTACATACCGACGGGCAACGTCTCGAGCGCGGCCGATCACGCCTAGCGCACCGAGAGAGACAACGCGTTGGACAGAATGCCCAGCCTCAGGTGAGACGGTTCCTGAGCGAGCAGGCGACGCCACCAACGGTCGCCATTGGAGGCTGGGCGGCGGAGTGCGGCGACCAGGGCGGCAATTCATGTTTCTGCAAGGCCTGTGGAGAGACTTCGCCGAAGCGGCGGTTGACGGCGCGCAACACGGATCGAGGCTGATACCTGAGCAACGTCACAATGTCTTTGGTCACCTCTGCAAGTGCCGAGATCTTGATTCATGAGATACTTATGGTGCTGGCCTGTCCTATTTGGTGATTGATGCTTTGCAGATTGAGAGAAAACGAACCACCAGAGTTCCAAAGAAAGGAACCGGAATGCAACGAGGCTGCTAATAACGCATTGTGGGTGTTAATAGGCCTCGCCGAGTGTCTGTAGTGTAAATGCCGTGCCGAAGAGGCTGTATGTCTGTGGTGAAAGGCGGGTGAAAGATAAACGTCCCGCGGGCATCGAGTTTCGCGGCGAGAGATAAAACGGCCAAGAACCCCGCCAAGTCGTCGGAGTGGCGATCGTCAGCGAGTGGACGCGTCCGATGGGATTTCCGCCAAGAGGCCAAGAGGCCAAGATGCCAAGCACCAATAATGCCGAGTCCCGCCCCATTTTCCCTAATGGACCTTTGGGGCACACGAAAGTGCCAAGATGCGTTCTAAAAAAAAAGTAGGAAAGAGTTCAGATGGCTTTGGATCGACGAATGCGCCCCGAGAGGTCCTTTTTGAATATTCCCTTGATATGCTGGGAGCATAAATCGTAGCCTTGTCGTCCCGGCGGAGACAACGGGGAAACCGACCTCTGGGGCAAAGCATTCAGCCTCAACTAGATGAGCTGATGGCCAGCGACTACTAGCTTATGACGTTTTAAGGTATGTTCAAATAGTGCAAAAAGTGAGCGATTTTAAGGGAATATTGGAGGGACAGGTTTCGAAGCAACGGTTACCACCCGTATTGGCAGAACACGTTGTAATTACATCGTGATGGAATCGAGTCAACAGACGTCTCACAGAGAGATATAATCCAAAAATAACCATTTGAGAAAAGATGGAAAGCTCAAACGCCATGGAGACCTCCAGCCTAGGCGCCGCGGAGATGCTTATTCCAACACCCGAGTAAGGCACTGCGGATCGTAGAATGTAACCTCAGCGTGAGCCGTCATACGGCTGCATCCCCAATGGATGATACGCATATATGTAGACCAACAACTGTTTCGCACGTGATTTCGCTCCCATCCCGTCGGTCATCCCATGTCTTGCAGAGAATGTCGTCCGTTGCCAAGCACGGGCCAGTAGAGGGGGTCCTCCGTCGCCCAGCACGGGCCAAGACGTCGGGATGGCCCCACACCCGCTGCTTTTCGGAGCGGGAAGGAGCTCTCATGTGGGGCCGGGGTTGGTCGCGCCTTCCCGCTGAGAGTATCATCAGTAAGGGCAGACACACCACGCACCTAATGAAAAGTTCACAACCCAATTTACCTACCTTACCTACCTGGAGGAAATTTTGTTTCCACACGCTTCACCTTGGAGCGCCCTGTAGGGAATAACGCTCGGAAAAGACGCGGGCTACCTCATCCTCACCTTTCCCACGAGCACTCGGCATCTCAGAGCTTGCCCCGGCTCGCCCTCGTTGCGACTCAAAACCAAGTCATGCGAAGATTCTGAGGCCAACCTTGGGCAGATCGAATTACCTCGCCGATTGGCCGAGATTCCAACTATTCTGCTTTCCATCCGACAACTCTACATCTCTCCGTCGCCATGGATCCCTCGCAGTGGCGGGATTATTACAGCGACTTGGGCATCAGGCCCACAGCCACCTCACAAGAAATTGGCCGAGCATTTCGGGCCTTAGCGAGAACCACCCATCCAGACAAAAAAGCACCCGGAGACCGCAGCGACTCTAGCGAGTTTCGAAAGGTGCGTGTACATTTGATTGGCGATCTTGGCCGAAGTTTCTCTCTCTTTCCCTCATCTTTGTCTTTTTTCTTGCTCTCACGCCGAAGATAGTTCTTACTGACAAGAGTTCCGCATCCAGATTCGTGAAGCCTTTGAGTTTCTTAAGGATCAAGCAAAGCGCCGCGGGTACAACGAGACCTACCGCGACTCGAAGAAATCCTACGACAGACATCGCCAATGGCAAGAAGCCGAGGCTCAACGTCAGACCGAGGCCGAAGCCCGACAAGAGAGCGATGAGGAAGACCAGCGACGAGAGGAAGCGAAGCAGCGTAGAGAAGAGAAACGACAGCAGAGAGAGGAAGCACGCAAGCAAGCCCGGCGAGAAAGGACCAAAAGGCGGAGGGCTGCGCGGAGAGAGGCCAAGAAGGAGCAAAGAGAGACCGAGCAGCGCGAGGCTCGACGACGCGAGCAGCAGAGCATCAACGATCGGCGAAGAAACCAGCAGAAGAAAGCAAAGGCGCAAAGACAGGAAGATCAAGCAAGATTCGACGCCCTTCAACAAGAGGCAGTACGATTGGCTGAAGCTCGCCTTGAGCAGGACAGACGAGAAGCGCAACAGAGGGCTCGCGAAGATGCATGGGCAACTTACTTGACAGCGGAGAAAGATCGGCTAGCCCTCATAGCTGAGCAGCAAAGAGCTGAGGCCATCAGAATAAAGGAAGAAGAAAAGGCCGCGGCAACCAAGAAGCAAGAGGAAGAGAACCGACAAGCTCATTGGAAGGCGGAGCAGCAGAAACGTGAAGATCAACAAAGAGAAGAGGAGCAGAAGCGAGAAGCGTTTCGAAAGATCGCTCAGAAGAATCGAGAGCTCAGAGAAGCAGAAATGAAGAAGCGATGGGCGCAATTGAGACTCGAAGAGCTAAAGGCCGCGCAGGAGGAGGCAAAATCGTGGAGAGAGAATTCTGCCAGAGAGCGTCATCGTCTGCGACAACTCGAGACCAAGGAGCGATCGGAGAAGATGGCAAAGATGGCCAGAGCAGAGCGCGAGAGATTATCAGAGGTCTACTTGGATGAGCTTACGCTAACGGAGATGTTGTATGGAAAACATGGTCACGCAAGATGCGGCCATGCTTGGTTTGGTTGGACTGAGGAAGTGGGCGCGGAATGCTGCGGGTCATGCCAGCAGAAGACGGCGACTTCATACTTCATATGTCCAATGTGCGATATCAAGCTTTGTCTGAAGTGCAAGCGTGGTCTGGCCGAAACGAAACCAGATATCTGGGTTTGATGTGGAACAGGACAGGTAGTTGTGGCGAAGATGGGTACGCTGGGATGAGGTTTGGCATTAATCCAGTGTTGAGCCTATGAATCGTACTTAGATAGCAAAATGTCGATAAATTATATTCTGTCATCCAAACTTGTCCTCATAAAATCCACGCAAGAGAGCAGTTCATTGGTAGGTTTCACGGTCTGCCAGGGACGAACCGTCTCGGGATGGGTTCCACACACACTTGCCTGTCGGTGCGGGAAGGTGCTGATATGGGGCCGAGTTGGATCGCGCCTTCCCGTCGATAGCAACACTAGTAGTGGAAGTGCAGGCGTACTTAGCAGCCCATATGAATTGACAACTTCTACTATTCGCTTCCGAAGTCTTTCAGTATGATTCTCAGGGGCTTAAGGTATCGGGACTAAAAGGAAACAATGCTTTAAAGGGACTAGGGTAGGACGCGAACACTGAGTGTGAAGACCGCCAAGTGGGTCCCGCGTTCTGAACGTCGACCTCCTTTCCAGAGACACATCACCTACCTTTCCCAATTCCCAACGCGCAAGCTGAGCTGCGGCGCAAATTCTTTCACAAATACAAAACTTGGCGCCTCATCCAGTTTTACATGTGGACGTCGGGCAAACCGACCTCTCACCAGCTCACCCTCCTTTTCCAGAGAACCAACTTGTGCATATTATCACAACCTCAACCTGAGTTGATTTCCAAAACGCCCTACCAACTTGCCAGCCAGCTTCGTCTATGCACCCAAGTATCCTCTTCTGCTCAGAATGGATCCGCCGCAGATACCAGACTATTACGCAGATCTAGGTATTGGTCAAAATGCGACGGACCCAGAGATCAAAAAGGCGCATCGCGCACTTGTGCTTCAGCATCACCCGGATAAGCAAGCTCCTGGAGCTTGTAAAGGCGCTCACGACTTCATCAAGGTTCGTATCTCGCGCTCTTCACGATATGCTCTTGTGAGGTTCGAAGATTCCGCTGACATGCACACCAGGCCCGTGAAGCCTATGAGTTTCTGCGAGATGGCGTGAAGCGCGCTGAGTACGACGCCTCCTATGCCAACGTACGAGCCGCTTGGAAAAGGTACAATAAGTTCCTGCAACGCCAAGCTCAAGAAGAGGCAGACCGAGAGGCCGCAGAAAATGCCAAGAGGCAAGCGGAACACGCCGCAAAAGAAGCCCAGAGACAAGCGGAACACGCCGCAGCAGAAGCCAAGAGACAGGCGGAGGAGGACGCCAGACAACAGTGGGAGGAAGCCAAACGCGGATGGGAGAAAGCGCAGGCTCTCCGAAAGCCTGAAGAGGAGTGGAGACGCAAGATGGAAGCATTCAAGGAGGAAGAACGCCAGATCAGGATGAACGCCGCATCCAAATGGAACGCCATCTACGCGCAGGTCAGGAACGAGGAGGCCCGAGCCCAGGAGAACGAATTCGCTGAAGCACTGAATGAAATATGGGAGCAAATACAGACCGACGGCAGAAAAGCGAAGCGAGCCATGGAACAGCAGGAAAGGGAGGAGATCCAGCAGGCAATACAGGAGGTGAAGGCCCGCTGGAAAAGGATTGTCGACAAGGAGGAGAAGAAGTTCAACAAGAGGCTGGACAAAGAGAAAGCGGACGTCAAGCAGAACCTTGAAGCCCAATGGTCCATACGTCGAGAGCGCCATGACGCGATGAAAGCTCAAAGACAGGCCGAAGAAGAGCATGAAGCATTGAAAGAACTACGTGCACGGCAGACGGCATGGGAGGATTACTACCGCAGAGCCGCAATGCAGCGAGCCAAGGAGAAGCAACGCAAAGAGGCGCATCAGCGAGCCAGAGAACAGCAACGCAGAGAGGCTGAGCAACGAGCTGAGCAGAAACGCAAAGAGGCAGAGCAGCAAGCCGAAGAGGCGCGCAGGGTCGAGAGGGAGCGGAAGGCGGAGGAGATGCGCGTCGCAGAGGAACGCCGTGAGGCTGAGGAGCGCCGCAGAGCTAAAGAACAACGCAGAGCGGAAAAAGCAAAGCGCAAAGCAGAGAAAGAAAAGCGCAGAGCTGAAGAAGAAAGACAACGAGTAGAAGAAGAGCAGCGCAGGGCTGAGGAAAAGCGACGCATAGCCGAAGAAGAGAAGCGCAAAGCGGAAGAAGCTAAGCGCAGAGCTGAAGAGGAGAGACGCATCGCCGAAGAAGAGCAACGCATCGCCGAAGAGAAGCAACGCAAAGCTAAAGAGAAGCAACGCAAAGCTGAAGAGGAGCAACGCAAGGCCGAAGAAAAGAAACGCAAGGCTCAAGAAAAGGAACGCAAGGCTGAGGAGGATCGGTTGCAGGAAAAACAAAGAATCGCGAATGAGAGATCCGAAGAAGCGGCTCGCGAGGCCAGAGAACGTCAAAACGCTGCCTCAAAGAAGCGCCTCCGACGTAAGAAGGAGAATCAAGCCGGAAGACGGTCAGCTCGGCTGAGCGCTGCTAATTTGAAGCGCAAAAGCTGCCACCATGACTGGGAGAAAGCCGGATCAGGAAGGTGCGAGTCTTGTGGGAATTTGCAGGCGAGGTCCCTGTCGAAATGTCTTCAGTGCAACCTGTCGGCTTGTGCCAAATGCACGTCAAGATCTGGAGGTGCTGCGTAGTGTAGCATCGGCGTCGAGTTCCATGCAAGGGGGTTCTTGTACTATAAGACACATATAGAGAGGGCTTTACGGTCATAACATTAGGAATGTGACTGCGCGAGACCTTCCACTTAGGGTTTAGATTATGCATAACTTCCCGAGCAATGGCCTGTTGTATCGACTCTTTCTTATTGCATTCCTTTTACCCCCTGCTGTTGTCTGTCGTCATCGTCATTATCGTCTACCGTCGTCTTCGTCTACCGTTGTCTATCGTCGCTGTTATTATTGTCTGCTACTGTCTTCATCTGCTGTCGTCTTCGTCTCATGTTTTTATCGTCTCTGTCGCCGTCGTTTCTTGGATGGTCAATACACCGCCAATATGTTCTTCGGGTAGCCTTTGGGTCCTCTGGTGAAGAGTTGAAGATTTGCCCGCCTTGGGACGCATCTTTGGCCCTTCATCAGGAAGCTTGGCAACGTGAGCAGTTCAGAGCTTCAACAAATCATACCTTCAAAAAACCAGTAGTAATCCTCTTAAAAGTCGAATGCATGAAAATTCCATATAGAGAGAATAAATCTATGAAGAATAAGCCTTAGACAGGTGTTTGATGGCCGAGGCAACGTACACAAAACATAGTTGCAGCATGGCTGGACTGAGACAGTGGGCGATGTAATTAGGCCACGGCCCATGGAAAGGGACGATGGCCACGTCACATTTTTAATGCCCTTGGTGAAGGCTTCAGGCCTTTTTTTATATGTAGGAGTAAAATGGCCTGGTCCAGAAACGCCTGTCGCACGGTTGACAGCTATGCTTTCATTAATCATGGATCAAGAAAGATTATGGAAATTAGAGGATACTTTCACGATGAACGGATTCTAAGGCATCCATATGTTCGGTTTTATAAGTTTCGTTTTCTTCTGCAACATTTCAATTGCGATAACACGAGCGGAATTTGCAACCACTACATGCGATCCTTATGCTGACAAGGCTAAGTGCATGCTGGGCGAATGAGACATGCAAATCACTCTCCCTCAGCCCACAGAGAAAGGCGCAGTCATCCTTGTGGCGCTACTTCGCCCCATCTACCACTGTGTATTTACATATTGTAAAAAAGCCTAAGCATAGCAGAAGGGTTTCACATTGGTCATTGGGTAACATACCACAGTGGACGCAGCCGTTTGGAGCGCGATACTTCTTGTGTACCATGAAGTAAGGTATTCTCTTGGCGCTCAGACTGATAAAACGGCCGTGACCGCTCAATCTCTGAGGTCTTTGATACCATCCCAAACGCAGGACCCAAATTATTTGCTTGTAAAAAATGGCCAATTTGTCCGAATATTTCAAAGGATGGAGATCTGGCCTTGCGCGGGCCACTATCGCAGCTGCGGTTGTCACTCTCTTCAACATCTGGTTCCTGGCCGTGTTCGCTTCTACTATGGAAGTGATACCAGGTCAGAGATACGAAGGAATCCTCTTCACGGGAAGTTGCGCGAGGGCCAAACAGCTCAGTACTTGGTCGCACGTGGTCATCAATGTTCTTGGTAGTGTTCTCTTAGCAACGGGCAACTACACACAGCAAGTGTTGACATCACCGACAAGGGATGAGATCGACATATCACATGCGCAAAGGAAATGGCTTCATATCGGTACGCCATCGACCAAAAATCTCTTTAGGATCTCTAGAAAGCGAGTTTTAGTCTGGGCTTTCTTAGGGCTCTGCTCACTTCCTATTCACCTCTTGTAAGTTGAATCATAATCAAATCAAAGCGTCTGTACTCGGCTGATAAGCCATCCTCGATAGCTACAATTCTGTGATTTCTTTTGATTACCACGCTGAAACCTATGGCGTTTTCACAATGACAGACGACTGCTTTGTAAATAAGAGCGTTTCTTTCGAACATCCTCGGCTGAAAAGCATGATGTCTGGTGACGCTAAGCAGTTATCAGCTGGAGATTGCATAAAGGCTTATAAAGATGATTTACTGTTTAAACCAGGCAGATCAGATGTTATACTGGTCACTAGTCCGTGACACAGAGAGAACAACACCCGAGCTTTTACTAGCTCTCTGTCAGAATGCCAAAAACAAACCCAGCAACCGACCCACATTTGCGACCTAACGGGTGGCCCGGAATGCACTGCATGGATTCCTTTGGAAGGGCCCAGCTCATATTGTATATCTCGATCTCTTGAGGAACAGTGCAACTTGGTTGTGGACACAAGATTCTTGGCCATTGTTGTTGGATGCAACCTACTCAAGCTTCTTGGGCTGGCTGCCACATGGCTGTATTTAAAAAAGCGTCCCCTGCTTACCATCGGAGGTACATGATCCACACGTCTAATATTCCAATTTTGCACACAAGCTGATGACCTAGCAGATGCCATAGAGAGCTTTCTCACTCAACCAGACATCACGACTCGAGGATGCGGGACGATGTGCATTTCTTTCTTCAACTCTCCAGATTGGAATGATCAACCAACGATCTGGATCCAAAAGCGTCGCCTATGGGCAGGATCTGTTTCGTTTTGGAGATATTGCGCATTTTTACTGTTGTGAGTATCTCTAGGATATAATCCTTCCTGCTTCAGCATAATAATTGTCTAGCTAACAAAAGCGAAACTGCTCTAGATGGACCACTGCACTAGGAACCTCAGGAGTATTTCTTATTCAGGCGTTCGAAAAGACTTGGGAGGGATATGATCCTTACGACGGAGTGCCAAGCTCGTCAAGCCCTTGGGAGAAGGGGCTCGGAACAGTCTCGCTGGACTGCCTTATTGGGGGACAAACTGACAAGGGATCTGCTGGTACAGCACTCCTTGTTAATTCCCCTCAACTGATCATGTCCATGATTTACGTAACTTTGAACAGTCTTTGGACATCGATGCATGCGAATGTCGAATGGAATAGTTATGGGGAGAAGAGGAAAAGCCTTCGAACATCAGTACCGATAGGATGCCAGCGAAAGACCTATTTTCTTTCCCTACCGCTTGTAAGTTGCTGAGTCTCTGATCAACCCTCAACAAGATTCAGTGAAGTTTATCACATCTCTAACTACGATTGCATCAATAGCGATATGGCATTCCGCTTACAGCTGGATCCATAGCACTTCATTGGCTAATTTCCCAATCTATCTTCCTTGCCAGAGCTACAATAATCCATAATTCATTTGGATCTAATCCGACAGAGGCAACTTTTGCAAAGACAGGCGGATTCTCCCATCTCGGGATCACACTGGCCATTTCTCTTGGCTTTTTGATAACCTTTGGTACCTTCGTCCTCAGCTTGCGTCGTATTCCTACGAAAGCGCCCTTCATGGGAACATGTTCAGCGGTGATCAGTGCCGCTTGTCACCCACCTAAAGAGGACATAGATGCAGCTACTAAAATGGTACAATGGGGTGTTCTTCCAGTTGGTGCATCCGATGAGTGGCAGGGACGACATTGCTGCATCACAAGTATGGAGGTTGAGCCGCCGGAGACAGGGATGACGTATGAGTAAGAAATCTATTCAAATGTCGAGCTATTCCTGTTGTGAATGATTGAAAACACCGGGAAGCACGGAGAGTGGTTAATTCGAGGGTTTAAGACACGTGATGGAGTTGCAAGCTGCAACCATCACGTCGGGTCCACAGAGTTGCAAAGCAGTCCTTCAAATTTCACAATCTTTCAATTGTACTAGAACTTCACGTATTCCTGTGTTCCGAATCTTGACTTTAGCCGCCTCTCTCACGCCTTATCAAGGACATCACCACTCTAAAGAAGTCTTCTCCGGATGCATTTGGTATTTTTCGTTTCTTCCATTCTCGGAAATGTTCGCAGAGGTCGTCCAGGAGAGCTTGATTCTCCCTACGTTGTTGCTCCTCGTCCCACGATCGCAATCTTGCGATTGCTCCTCTCAATTCCTCTTGTTGCCAGGCTTTGTGCTCTATCCATTGGGCTAAGGAACGAACGAGGCCGGTATGGTAACTCGCTCTCTTGAGGGGATCTGATAGGCATTCGTACGCCTCTCGAATCTATGCACAATTAGCCGTTTGTTACCAACCAAAAGTGCCGCTGGCATTGCAAAACTGAGCTGGATACCCGTTTGAAATTGTCATCGGCCGCACCAGGAGCTTGCTTATCAGGGTGGTATTTGAGGGCAAGCTCGTTGTGGGCTCGACGTATCTCTTCCGTTGTTGCCCCCAGGCCTATGCCTAAGTCTTTGTAGTAATCTGGAGTCAAAGGAGGCTCCATGTTGGATGGATATGGTAACAAGGTGTAAGTGCAAAGGGGAATGAATTTTCAACAATTTTAATCGAATGACTCGTGTCTCACTCTGCGAAGAAATGCTGACATTTAAGTAAGCTTTGAACTTCGGTTGGAGAACGTTCTGGCATTGAACCCCGAGTACCGAATTACTCGAACTCGCTCACACTCCATTGTGATGTTTGTCTGTCGAGTCAGATGTCCTTCAGAACTTGTTTCAACCTGAACCACAAAGGCCTACGGCCTCTTTGACTCGGTCATTGTGTATTGGCATCGTCCGCTGGAGGTCATCTCCAGGGTGACCTTTCCAGAAGCCAAAGGGAGCAAGTCGCTTTCCATTATTCCAAAGTTTGATTGGAACGGCTCTGATTCCCTCGACTCGTAAGTTGGTAGGTCATTTATGAGAAATGACAATGAGTCAAATTCACATAGTCGTATTTTGATCAAACCCAAATTTAGAAGAAGATCGGGGTCAAAAACGAAGAAGCTGTACCTCGAGGGCGGTGCCGGAAGAGTTGAGAATCAGAAGACTTGAGATGTTTGGGACATCAGCAAAAAAATGATGATAGCACGACCTGGTTTCGATCCAGGGACCTCTGGGTTATGAGCCCAGCGCTCTACCCCTGAGCTACCGTGCTTGTTGCTTGTTGAAAACTTGTGAACCACAAGTGCCCTAAGAGGTGACCCAGTGGAGCGTGTTGTGACTCACCCGTGGGTCGGGTTTTGTTTGCTGACCGAGGACTGACCGAGCTACGCACCTTGGTAGCCTGGCCCGTAAATGGGAGAACCTCTAAGTGTCAGTAAAAGGACAACCTAAAGTCCAAATTCCCTGCTGAAAAACGTCGGAGTTATGAAGGAAAAAAAGACACTATGTTGCGAAACGTTGTCGCGCTGAGTTGGGACGTGGAGAAACATGCATCGGCCGAATCAACCCAACAGCTCGGGCCAAAGATCAGGACCCACCCGGAGAAGGCGTCCCGGATCAAGGGATCAGGAACAGGACGGACATCCTCAAACCAAAAAGACCCCAAGCCACGTTTTCTCCCCGGATAATTGACAACCAGTTACCTAATTTCCAACTCGTGTTTATCAATCTGCCGAACCACCTTTGATCTTGGACATGTGGGTTTGCGGGGTTCCCAAGGCCGACGCTTATCTTGGGCGGATCCGGATGCCCGTATTCGTCCAAAAGCCGATCGATTTCCCCGACGCCTTCGGGAATTGGCCATGATGACGGACGTTGACCGGAGAGGCATGCATGAGCGACATGCCAATCACGCAAAGGTATCAGTGATGGTTTCTCGTGTTTATATCCGTTGGGCCAAATCAGGGTCCCAGAGATTCCCCTCACTGCATGCAAACAAACTTGCTCTCTTCTTTTTCCGTTTTGATAAGCTTTTTTGAGGTACTGGGGAAACTGCCAAGAAACGGTCAAGATTCAAGATGGTAGCACCGGTAAGGAATCACTTACCACAATAGTATTTGTGAGATCGTCTAACGGCAATGACCAGAAATGGAAGCGTCTGGTACGGTTCATCGCCGAGGATGACTGGAGGGAGTACATCGGTGAACCCGTCGATGAGACCGTTGATGGTAAGATTTCCCGACTCTCAATGGCCGCCATCTTACTCACATTTCTGAAGTCGGAGCGGCCCTCGCGGCGTCAACCCCCGTGCCTGTCCGTGTCTTCTCCGGCACATCAGCGCTCGATGCCTCAGCAGAGCCAACCCAAAAAGTCCTCAACATCCAGAAGCTTTTGCCTCCTCTGACACGGAAAGAGATCGGCACCATTCGCTGCATCGGCCTCAACTACCGCAAGCATGCCAAAGAGATGAACCTCGAGCTCCCAGAGCATCCAACTCTGTTCTTCAAGCCGGCAAGCTGCTTGAACGCCTCAAATGCCCCGCTTGTGATTCCCCACCAGGCAACAGATGCCCAAGCAGATTATGAAGCAGAGCTTGCCGTGGTCATCGGCCGTGACGCAAGGAATGTCAGTGTTGAGAATGCCATGGACTATGTTCTGGGTTACATGTGCTCAAACGACGTCACCGGGAGGAAACACCAGTTCGCCGGCGCGCAGTGGGGCTTCGGCAAGGGTTTCGACGGCTTTGCGCCGATGGGTCCTTGTCTCGTCAGCACGAGCAGCATCCCAGACCCATCCGTCATTGAACTCAAGACTGTTCTCAACGGCGAGGTCATGCAGGAGGGAAGAGGCGACGACATGATTTTCTCAATCGCCGAGATCGTGGCATACTTGTCGCAAGGAACGACGTTGGAAGCCGGAACAGTGATCATGACGGGAACCCCTCACGGGATTGGCGTGAGCAGGACTCCGCCTGTTTTCCTGGCCCCCGGTGACGACCTCCGAATTGTCATGAGCCACGGCCTCGGAAGTCTTGTCAATAAGGTTATGTATGAGGAGAAGCCGCAAAAGGCATTGAATGGTGTGAATGGAGTCAAGGCAGTCAATGGGGTCAATGGTGTTACTGAGGTTAAGGTCAACGGGGTACACTGAGGGAAAGCAGTCCTCAACTTGTTGATCAGCGGAATATGAGTTCCTTCTAGCATTACTAATATGAACTGGACATGCATACGTTGTGGGGCTAGTCCGAACGAACCAGCCTACGAGGTGCATCGTGAGTCGACTGATGTTATGTCATAAGGCGGGCTCGTAGGGCGCTGCAGCGGTATATTTCTCCAACAACAACGGAAATTGAAACAAAAGCAGACTGAAATACTGAATAGATCTAAGCGATTTGGTCCAAGTTCACACCACCGCTACCAAATCTGTCCCTGAAAATGGCGTCGCCCAAAGTATTCATGTAAGTCGTCCCTCTAATAGCGCGGCATACGGCTGACAAGGCAAAAGCACCGGAGCAACCGGGTACATTGGAGGAGACTTCCTTTACGCAGCCTACCACTCTCATCCTGAATGGAGCTTCTCTGCGCTTGTCCGAAACCAGGAGAAAGCAGCGATTCTACAAGAAGCATTCCCAGATGTCAGGCCTGTGTTTGGAGACCTCGACTCTACGGACGTGCTGCGAGAAGAGGCTTCGGTGGCAGACATAGTTCTTCGTAAGTCTCCCGCTATCCCAGAAGTATTCTGTCTCATACAAAATAAGATTTCGCCGATTGCGACCATGAGGGGTCTGCTAGAGCCTTCATCGAAGGTCTCAAGCTCCATCCTGCAGAGCGGCCAGGATGGTACATCCACACTTCAGGAACAGGCATCTTGACCATTGAAGATGGCAGAGCCAAGACATGTGGAACACACCGCACAAAGGTGTATGATGACTGGGATGGTGTTTCGGAACTTTTGAATCTTTCAGACGACGCCTTTCACCGAAACGTGGACAAGATCGTCACCGACACAATCGCATGGCCATCAAAGAACTTCAAGACAGCCATTGTCTGCCCCTGCTGCATCTACGGCCCGGGAAGAGGCCCAGGAAACACCAAGAGCGTACAGGTATACACACTCGCCACCACTGTCTTGAAAAGAGGGAAGGGAATCAGAATCGGAGACGGCGAAAACATCTGGCATCAGGTTCACGTTCAAGATCTCAGCAGCCTGTACCTGGCTCTAGCTGAGGCTGCGGCTAGTGGTGGGAGCAAGGCGACATGGGACGATGAGGGATACTACCTCGCTGAGAATGGAAGTTTCTCGTGGGGTGACGTGGAGAAGGCTGTTGCGCAGGCGGCCTTTGAGAAAGGATTGATCAAGACATCGGAACTAGATGTTCTTGACTGGGACGGTACTGTCAAAGAAGATCCTAAAGGTCCTTACAGATGGGGCTCAAACTCCAGGGGTCTTGCGACCCGCGCCAGAAAGTGTCTGGGGTGGAACCCTGTGCAGCCCAAGCTCATGGATCTTGTTGGAGACATTGTGGAACTCCAAGCTAAGGACCTCAAATAGTCATCTTGATGAGATATCAGACATTGAGGCAAGAATAAACAAGCTGGGTCTTCACTCTCATGAGTCGACGGTTTGCTGTCTTCAGAGGTCTTTGTTGGTTGCCTTTCTTCAAGTGAGGATCGTGTTTGGCAATTTTGCTTCTGCTTTACAACTACTGCGATCAAGAACTATGAATATGGCATCCATTTTCATTGTCACGTATGTCAGACATGCTGGTCACTGCGCAGGTAATCTTATGCTGTCGAAACATGTGTTTATGAAAAGTGATGATGGCATCTTCACATAAGAAAAGGTCTCATCAGCGGCCAATTCCGAACAGGTTGCCAACTCAACGACCTCACCTTAGGCAGTACTATTCAACAAGACCGTCAGTGTTTGTGAGTGCTATTCCCAAACCTCATCCCCTCCCGCATGTTAACGTATCATTTCAGGCATGATGGACACAACCTGGGTGCCACGAAAGCCACGCATCTTGGCAATTTCTCTGCTTCACCACGAGATCCATGACGAATATTGGCGCCCATTTTATCGTGAAGCAGCGCGACACGTCACTCTCCAAGTAGCCACCGAGCCAGGCACCGCCATTCAAGTCTTGCAGCAGAGCACGCCCCCCAAAGTCGTCCTCATCACCGACGGTGGCCTCGCGCGTCCCGAGAACGGCCACGTCTGGTATTCCGTCTTGGCCTATGTCCACCAAGGAGGCACTGCGATCGCGATGGGATTCTTTTCGTACGTCCTGGTCGAGGCTGAAGTGAACTCGTTCTTCTTGCTTGCCGGCCTGGATTGGCGGGCGAGAGCGTGTCCCGAGGGACTCTCTGCGATGCTTAACAGAGACGCAGACCAGGTGGGCTCGACGGGGCTTCCGAATGATTTCATCTGCTGCCAATCGTTTTACCTGACAGACGTCGGCTTCGATGAGGCTTGGTATGTCGGGCAGCCTGAATGCAAGAGGCTCAAGAAGGGAGAGACGTTCTTCGGGCCTTGTTGTCAGGGGATTCCGGTCGGTGTTCCTGCGGCTTTTGGAAAGATTGGAACGGGTCGTCTTGGATATGTCGGAGGTCATGATCCTGCTTGTGGTTCGGGTGATACTGTTTGGGCCATGTGTGGCTTGCCTCCGCTTTACCGCGAGTTCTTCAGAAAGCCGATGGCGGCATGGCGCGAGTGAGTGATGGGGTGCCCTGTGTACAACGGTTGCGATTTCTTTCTGCTAGAGAAGATGACTTGATGCTTTCAATGCGCACTTGGAGCTCTAAATATTCGTTTGATCATGCATAATCGTGTTGATGACATGCTCCCATTGCGACAAATCTCCGCTCTCGGGCAAGAAGAATCCCGGATCATCCCAGGTCATCTGAGCACTTGAGGTGCTGTACGGTAGTCCAAGGCCCACGAGCAAGGGGTCGAAATCCGGACTCTCAACCGGCAACTGAGGTTGCGTAGCCATCACAGTCTGAGGCCCAGCAGATGTCATGGGCCGCTCAGCTGGAGATGCTAAAGCCAGAGGTACCATTGGGTTAGGCGCCGGTGGTTGAGATTGTCTCGCCTTCTTGACGCACAGCTCGACTATCTTGACTTCAGCGAGGGCGAACTCGTTGAGCCAGACGTCGTTTCGCTGCATCTCGCAGTACGCAGCCAAGTCTTCAAGGATAGCTTGAGACCTGCGAGAATGCGGATCTCTGACGGCGATGATGCCGAGAACCAGGGCGCTGTTAAAAAGGTTGTGAGGGCCTAAGCTCCATTTCAGCCGGTCGTTAAGAGGCTGACTGAACATCTTGAGGCCCATCCCCAGATCCGCGCAGGCTGAAGCAATGCAGACGTCGTGGCTGTGCTTGTATCGATTGGTGATGGATTGCCGCAAGAGAAAAGGTCGGTGAAGGGTGACTCGAGCAAAGTGGTACATGCTATGAAGATGTAGTCGTTGCCATGGCAGGAAAGGAAGTCGCTCATCCTTTGATGTATCGGGGGCGTCGAGTTCGAAATATGGTGGCAACCTGCCCCTCCAGGTTTCGATCTCTTTGTCCAACGTCAAGACCGTCTCGTAAGATACTGTGAATAATCCAAAACATCGTTCCTGAATCTTGCCAACAACCAAGGCCAGCTCATGCGCAAGTCGACTGAAGACGCTTGGGGTGGGCTCAGACAGAGGTGCTTCAGTGACATTCGCCGCTTCTTCGTCATTCAAATCGTCCAACCACACGTTAGATGCCGGCTTGACCATGCACTGCTGATCGACAATGGCAAATGGTCTGCCAAGGGCGAGGGCGATAGTCTTGTCGAGCATGTAGAGGTTGCTCCATAAGCGTCGCCTTGTCTCTGTTTCCTTCCTGGGCAATCTCCATCGTTCACCGTCGATGTGCATCCCCTGCGCCTGGGCCATACGCATTGCGAAGCTAGTGGTGAGCCATGACTCTGGTACACGGCGAGTGTAGATGAGGTATCGAGTCACCAACACTCCAGCTCTGACGAGGTCCGTCGATTCGCCATAGAAAGTTGGGGCAATGACGATGGCTCTTCTCGCGGCCCAGTAGAACCTTTGAGAAGTCTCATGAACTTCTCTTTGAACTTCTTTGTTCCTTGGTTTTGGACAGTCAAGGAGAACACCATAAGCCATCACAATGAACAGCAACGCCAGCCATCGCAGGTCAATGGTTGCGAAGTCATCAAAGCCAAACTTCCTAGACCAAAAGTTCTCATATTTAGCCTTGAACGAGGTTGGCTGGACGGCGTCGATGGCCCAGTTGAGTTCGTTCAGAAAACAGTCCGTCAACCTATCAACTGTAGTCTTCCTTCTCGGCAACAGTCCAAGCAACTCCCATATTTGAGAGAACGGGCCGCCTTCATCGCGGAACGAGTGTGTTGAGCTAGCTTGAGCCTTCTGAGACAGGCCCGAAGATAGCTCAGGTGCCGGAGCCTGAATGATCTTTGCCGCCGCTTGAGGGCCGAAGTACGATGAGCCGAAGAATGACGGCGCGTCGCGGCTTTTGAACAGATTGCCGACGGTGTATTCGGTCGGCTGGTCTTGTCCGCTCTCGCCTTGCCGTCTGCCGCCTCCGCTACTAGAGGACCTCGACGGAATTGCGCCGGATCCCGAAGAAGACTCGTCCTGACGTTCGGGCTCTTGTGTCGGGATTGAAGGCGTTGTCGTCGGTGAAAGTGGTGTCGTGAAACTGACGACTGGCGAGGTTATGATCGGAGGTCGGGACCGGTGGGCAGTTCTTTCATCATCTTCCAGATGGCTGTACGAGCACGATGAGCCTACTCCGCGGCGTTCGCAATTGAAGCATGGTCGAGATCCGTTGCACTTGAGATTGCCGAGTCAGTAAGAGACGGTCAAAACATCAACGTTCTGCTGAGTGATTGCCGCTTGTCCGAAACCAAACAATTCAAGACCGACAAACACCAAGATGCGTATCGCAAAAAGTCAAGAAACAGGCCACGCCAAGACAAGAACAAGCAATAGCCTATCAACTCACCCTCTGCTTTCGCCGATGACACGACTCGCACGCGACAGCATGCCTCCCTCGCTTCCTCTTCCGAGAAATCGGACTTTTCGCGTTCGGGACGTTAGCCGCAGGGGACGACGTCGAATCCATCGAATCTGAGCCGCGTCTGGCCGGAGAGAATGCCGAAAAGATGCGCCCGGTGGTTGGGGCTCCTGAGATCGGGGAAATGGGGCCTGACGGGGGGAGATTTTGGGTCGAGGCGATGTCGGCCTTTTCATAATTCTTCACGCGACGGCACAGCTCCTCCTTTGTTATCGCTGAGAGATCCCCCACACTTGACCGAGGGCAAATTCTTGGCTCCCTAACCCATCGAAAAAGACAGGCCGCATGATAAGCAATCCTGGCATGTTTCCCCGGCTTTTTGGTGGCATCCCCGCTAATCTGCATGGATCATCAGCCGACGCCATTGATAACTGCGGGCAATTCCCGACGCAGAGGAGTGTGTTAAGAGCGCTAGCGTCGGGAAATTCGTGGGTTGGCTAGATAGGTGAATCCGGTGACCTCACTCTTGGCTTGGCTGCCTTTGACGATGCATGTTTGGATTAGATATATGTCTAATGCATAGCCGGTGGATTCGTTCAATTGAAAGGATGTTAATCAGTCCGAGCTAAGTCTGCACCGACGACAACATCAACTTGTCGATTCAACGAGCTTTGGAAACCAGTTTCGACGACCATGTCCGTGGAAAAGATGCCCATGGAAGCCAAGGATGGCGATGTTGATTCGCCTAAGTCGGTGGATGCGAGTTCGCACCTGACGATTGATCCCATCGCGGAGAAGAAGCTGTTGAGGAAGTTGGACCTTTGGCTTGCGCCGATGATGATTATCTGCTTCTTGGTTGCATACTTGGATCGCAGCAATATTGGTATGTCGCCTTCAAGCGCTTCATGGTGTTGATCTCAATTGCTAACAAGTTGAACAAAGGCAATGCCGCAATTGCAGGAATGAACGAAGACTTGAACCTGACCGGCAACAGACTCAACGTCGCGGTCACAGTCTTCTATGGTAAGTCCTCAACCTCATGCCCTTTCCGGCAAGGTGAACAAACCTGACTCAATCCCCAGTAACCTACATCACCTTCGAGATCCCCGCCTCCCTCATCCTCAAGAAAGCCCGCCCGAGCCGCCTGATCCCCTTCTTCATCCTCGCCTGGAGCGCCACCGTCGTCGGCTCCGCCTTCGTAACCAATTACGCCAGTCTCCTCGCGACGCGTCTGCTCATCGGCATGTTCGAGAGTGGCTTGTTCCCATGCCTGACCCTCTACCTCAGCACATTCTATAAGCGCGAGGAACAAGCCCGCCGAATCTCCTACCTCTTCGTCGCCGCAGCTCTCTCCGGCGCCTTTGGTGGTCTGCTCGCATACGGTCTGACCAGCCTTCACGGCGCGAGCGGTCTGGCTGGCTGGAGATGGCTGTTCCTCATTGAGGGTGTGATTTCCCTGGCTGTCGGTCTTGCCATCATCGTGCTTCTTCCCGATAGCTTCGAGACTGCGAAATGGCTTACCGAGGACGACAAGAGCCTGATGCGCATCCGCGCTGAGCAGGCGAGGGTGTACCAGGGCGAGTCTGAGAACTTTGACAAGACGGAGGTCAAGCTGGCGTTCATGGACCCCAAGGTCTGGCTCTCTGCTGCTTGCCAATTCTGCGCCAACACTTGCTCCTTCGGCTTCGGCACCTTCTTGCCTGTGATTATTCGCGGCTTCGGGTACAGCAGCATCAAGACTCAGCTTCTCACAGTTCCGGTTTATATCTGGGCATCCGCGGTCTACCTTACCGTCGCCTACATCTCCGATAAGCTCAACAAGCGCGCCATCTTCATGGTTCCTATGGCTCTTGTCACCGCTACTGGATACGCGCTCATGCTTGGTGTGAGCATGAAGGCGACCGGTGTCCAGTACTTCGCTACCTTTGTCACTGCAACTGGCATTTACTGTGTCGTCGGTCTTAACGTTACCTGGATCAGCAACAGCAACGCTGGCTACTTCAAGCGTGCCACCGCTATCGGTCTGCAGCAGACCATCGGAAACAGCGCTGGTCTCATGGCCGGCCAGATTTACCGCATCACTGCCTCTGACGGTAGGTACACCATCGGCCATGCCGTTTCGCTGGGCACAATCACCGTCGCATCGGTTGGCTACTTCACCATGTGGACTCTTTTGAACAAGATTAACAACCGGAGGGACAACATGAGCATCGATGAGAGAGCACGGGAGATTGATCAGGGCAAGAAGGGTGACAGACACCCTGATTTCCGCTACACTCTGTAGACGCCTGATATCAGGTCGCAACCCATTTGACTGGGTACATAATAATACTGCCTTAGTTCGTTCATAACTCCGTTACTCCTGGTGGAATTCCCATGACATTCGGCGCTCAATTTGCCGTCGCAAAGTCACCAGTAGCCCAGAACGAACTATCCATCAAGTCCCACCGTCCTTCGTCCAATGGGTCCTCGTCACCAAACTCTAAGCCAGGTGGGTCGAAGAAGTTAGTCGAGGGTGGAGTAGTCAGTGCCTTTCTGGCTTTCTCGTTCAGCTCCTTACAAGCGCCGTGTATCTTCTTTAGTCTGTAGTCATCGGTAGCCTTGATGAGTCTCTCTAACAATAGCAGAGCAGACTCCACGTTGCTCTGGTCGGTAAGTCGACACGGATGGTCCGGGTTAGCTAGGTTGTTGACCGTGATGAACATGATGCTTGTCAAGTATCCACAAGACACCAGCCTGGGTGTGTGTCAGCAGCGCTTCTCTCATGTCACGGGGTGGAAGACTTACCAAGTCAGAGCTGAATCATTTTCCGGCGTCGCAGCATAGAGATGCATGCAGGTCCTCGCCTCCTCAACCAGCTTCTCCCAGCAATCCGGCAGCTGTACCGCAAACGCCTCGGGAAGCACTTGCGGAGCTTGCCTTTTGCTGCAATTCAGAACCTCCTGCAGCCACTCAAGATGATGCGAGTCCGCATAGTGCGTTGTCGCAACCAACTGCAAATGCGTGTAGTGCAGTAGACAGAGGTACCGCATGTACTCTGTTGACACAATACCGGCGACGCTTTGCGCCATGAACTCCTCCGGAATCGCCTTCTCCCAGTTCTCGAGCATCTCCCGCAATCGGATCATGTTTTGGGTTCTTTCGCGATCCGGGAGTTTCAAGGCTCTGACGGACAGGAGCATCGAGTAAAGTTTGCCTTGGATGTAAGCAAGCTGCACCCGGGTCCGGAAGTAGTTGAATTCTTGCCCCAAGTAACCAATGATGATGCCTGCCTTGTCGGGTGGGTGCATTTCGGGGAGATCTACATCAATGTCTGCATCTTGGTGGATGGCCGGCGAGCTCGTTCTCATGGCGCAGTCCCGGTCCAGGATGTATGCAATCCAAAAGACTCTGTTCCTTTGAAGTATTTCGGCCGCATCGTACTCATCTTCTGGGCGAAGGGTCTTAGTGTAAAGTCTTAGACCATGGACGAGGCGCATCGCAGTGGCAATGATCATCGCGGCAGGTCGGACGTCTGACGAGCCATGAAACACGAGGACCAGGCCAAGCACGACCTGAAGCGCCAGGAGATTGGGTTCGCTGACGACCAGATCATTGATGACCGATTGAACGTTGTTGATATAGCGTTGCATGTGTTGGGTGTCCGTCGCACTCGAAGCATATGAGTGCCTCTGAGCAAGAGCTAGGACGATGTTGACGGCTGCCCATGCGTCTGTCTTACGGTATGCAGGGTATGTGTACCAGCCACGTAGCATCTTCATGAAGACTTCTTTGTCGAACAGTGGAAGAACTTGGTTCGACTTCTCAAAGTAGTCTTCGACGATGGGGAGGACTACTCGCAGCGGTGGGAGTGTCCTGGAATCGTTCCCCGGTATTTGGACGCTGTCGTGGTCGGTAGAGTAGCTCGGAGATTCATTGGATATCGACCCAGCTCCTAGCCCCCAAAACTGCTCTTCATCGGAGCTTGAGAATGTCTGCAGTGCTGAACTCAATTCAACTCCTGCGATGGGAGACATGGACACGTGCTGGAGAGTCATGGACTGGGGCTGCCCTTTCTGAGCCTCTAGTTGCGCAAGCCGCGCTTCCAGCATCTCGATCTTCTTGACACTGAATCAAAGTCAGCATGGAGTCCCATGAGTTCTACCATAGGTCACTTTACTGGTTCGGCTTGACAGCTGGAGCTCTCGTGGGGCCAGTGTAGGTGCACTCTGAGTTGTACAGCTTGCATCCTGAACAACGAGGCTGCTTGGCGTCGCATTTGATCTTTTTGTGGTAACAAAGATCACAAGCCTGTTATCGAATGATGATGTTGTGAGCTCTTTGTCTCTTTCACGTGGGATTGAGCCTCAGGGGGCCCGTAGACGCGCACCTTTCTTCGCCGAACCCGCTTGGTCTTGGATGTTTCCTCCATGTCAGAAGCTGATGCAAGACTGCGATAATAGGGCGGAGAGCTAGATCCGTCTGCTAGTAACGAGCAAAATCTCTGCTTTCCATGTGCCGCCGATGAGAGAACTCAATTCAAGCAGTTGCAATGATGAGTTGACAAGCCGCATCATTCCGAATGTAGGTTGCCTCCGTGGGGACGCTAGATTACTAATATGTCAGCCCTATGGCTGAAATGGGGACGATTTGAATCCTTCGCAGGCAGCTGAATTCTTACGTAAGACATATTCAGTGAACGTCACATCGATGGGGGAAAGATGTAATAGTGTCTTGGAGCGGAAGTTGCGCCATTATAAAAAGATGTGTTAGGCATGAACAAAAGAGATAACGCATCATTACCTAGGCAGAAAGCAAAAAACGACGTTGGCCTGATTCGAACAGACGCTCCCGAAGGAACAAGATTTCTAGTCTTGCGCATTAGACCACTCTGCCACAACGCCAGATCAGTATCCGCTGGATTGCGGGGCTGTGGCTGGTACCAATCACAAGTGCTCCATGTAGGAGGGCTGCGCAAGTGTTGACTTCGTGACCCATGCCTGATGCAATCGATTGAATTCATCATTCACTCAATTTATTAGACCTTCTTTCTGTCCACTTCGGGTATCATCTGAACTCCGTGGCATCAACGCCAGCGACATGGGACGAGTGGTGGCGCGGCGGGACGGAGTGGCCGTTGAACCTTATCCTAACGACAACCTCAATAGTGATCGTTCGGAGAATTTTGCGCGTAACTTCTCTGAGATTCGGTTTTCTCTAAAATTTTTGAAATTTCTTATCGTCGAGGCGGTTCCTTGAACCTGACCGTTTATGAGTAGGGCCTGCCTCCTAAATGTTCGACTTCAACCACTTGAATGGTTCCGCTGCCGTGTGCTTGAATGGGGAGACGAGGTGGTCCTGCTGATCGTGGGAGTCGCGACTGAAAAGAACATCATGGCCTGCAAGAAATATTCCAGACCATAGGCAACATCATGGGAGACTCAAATTTGTCGAAGATTGCGATCGGGAATCTTACTTCTTGAGTGGAGGCAAGAGGCAGGAGCGACCCGAGGGCAATCTTCTCCATGCTACTTCCCAAACACCCACGCTCGCCTTGCAGGCTGCTCGCGGTCGCTTTCGCTTCATGCATCTGCCCTCTGAGTCAATACCTCAATCAGCGGTGCAATCTCTTATCTCGACCAGCTCTAAAACCCCCTTCCTACCTAAGGTCTCCTCTCACAAACAATCAACATAAAACCCTCGCACCATCAGATGCGATCGCCAATCATGGAGGGCCCCTCCAACAAGAAGAGAAAGACATCTGCCTCTTTCTCGACCAACGACGAACCCAAGCCCAGCCGTTCGGTTTCCTACAATTTCAACATTGATTGTCCAGAAGCATGGACCTTCCTTGTCAAGTAGGTTATTCTCACCGGCTGGATCGTGGCTTCAAATTCTGATGCTCTCCTTACAGGACCCTTGCCATCAGCCCTGCGCCCGGTCAAGTCTTCCTCCTCGCCGAAGGCAAGAAGTTTTCCGTCCATGATAACATTCTTCACAAGCACTCCAACTTCTTCGAGCGCGTCCTGAGCAATACGTTTCACCCCGAGTCGCAAAAGAAGACCATCACCTTTAACGATGTTAAAGCAGTTCACCTAGGCATCTACTTGAACATGATCTACTGCCAGGCTTTTGGACAATTTGCCGCCGTTCCTACCTTCGGAGAACCGGAGCACTGCATCTGGTTCCCTGCACACGTCGAGATCTATCAGCTTTGTATCCGCTTCTGCAACAGAAAGCTCGCCGCCACCGTCTTCGACGGCATTCGCTGCTACCTCGTGTTGGATCCGGACCGCTGGACCGCCTGGCTTCGTGGAGTGGAGCAAGGGGACTTCAGTCTTCAGAATCTTCAGCATTGAGGGTTTCAATGATTTCATCGTGTCTCGGGCATGGGAGAGTTGGTCTTAATAGGGATTACGAGAGGAAAGACCCTGACGGATGAAAGCTTTAGTTAGTCGCTCTGGGTCTGTAGTACATCGTCTTACTTAATCAATGCAGGAAGCATCCTGAATCTTCATAATTGATTCAATTCTGAGCCCCTGCCACTTCTTGGTGTTGACTCGCATTCCTGGGAAAAGTCAGCATCACTGCCTCAAGCGAATTTCCCTGGAAAACGCCCCAAAGACAGATCTATGGAGTCAAAGGTAGAATCAACTTCCGTACCATCCTCAGATTTGATTCGATCGAAAAATGCTTGTTCTATGTCTAGTGTAGACATTCATCTGGATTTTCCGCAAATGTCGAATTCTTGCTGCACATGGCTCTTGCCTATAAACTTGATTGATGGGAAATGAAACCTGGACTTGGAAATTGAGAGTCGCTTATTTCCGCTGTATTTTTCCAACTGTGGTCTCTGTGTCTTTGTTGCGGCCTGAGGTGGATCTTGCTGCCTCTGGCCCTCCATTGTCCCGGTTCTGCTCCCAAGGCGTCACTTCCTTTCCTTTGGTCCTATTTTCAGCATTAGCCAATTTCACCCTCACTCAACTTTCCCAACCTTTCCACCCACCCAGGCTCTCAGTACCGCGTTGGTTCTTCCGGGTGCTGGACTGGCACCCCACTTATCACTTTCACCCTCAATTCACACTTCGCTACTTCCATTTTCTCCCACAACACCCCTTCACCAACAACCATGGACGGATACGAATCTGATTCCTTCATCCCCCAAGTCGGTGAACTCGCTGCCGAGATTGAGCATGGCACCGAGGATTGCCAAATGACGAAGCTTACCAAAACGATGGAAGCTGCCTCGCTGTTCTTGACGCCGTTGGTACAGCCAAACCCCAGCCCAACTCTGCCTTACTAACGTTTTCGCAGTGAGCAACAGGACTGCGTCACTCTCAAGGCAGGAGGCAAGAGCTTCACCTTCAAGAAGGATATCCTCACCCATCACTCCGAGTACTTCGCCACCTGCTTCAAGAACAAGAACTTTGTCGAGAGCCAGACCTTGACCGTCGAGTTTGACGACGTCGACCCCAACCTCCTCGGCATCTACCTTCACTTTGCCTACATCCAAGCTGCCACCAACATCGTTAAGTTCGACCCCGGCATGATGGATGAGCCGAAACGCCTGAAGCCCATGATCCGACTGTTCGACCTGGCCGACCGCTTCATGAACGTGAAGATGACTGCACTTCTGGGCCCCGCAATCACTTCCATCGCCATGGACCATCCCATCACAAACAGCGACGGCAAGATGACACCGGAGATGAGGGCTTGGTCAATCAACAACTACAAGGAAGCGTTCGAGGCTCTCGATAAGGGAAATCAAGCCCACGACTACATGCGAGAGTCCATTGTCGCCTCGTACTGCCACTGTATTCCTCTGAACTACTTCGGCGACGACCTGCATTACTTGACAGACAACCCTGAGTTCGTGAAAAAGATCATGGTTCGTCTTGCTGAGTTCTATGAAAAGTCCAAGCACCGGCCCAGATGTGCATGGGGCGATTCCTCCCGTTCAGTCGAGATGGAACTCCCTTCGCACTGGAACACGGCGGCGGGATACGGAGGCTGGAATGAGACGAGGCTGTCTGGGGGAAATTGGCAGCATTGGATGCCCTTGGAGGTTGCTCTCGGTTTTGACGATCCCTTTGATATTGACCGCCAGTCTCAGGGCTCATCGGATTACTCTCACGAATCCTGAGTTGCTCACGAACAGCCATGAGAACCTTCCCTGGGTTTCTTGTCTGCGCTTTGGAGTCACCAGGCTACTTTGGGGCATCGGCTTGCGGCAGAAAGAAGACAGCGAATATGAGACTAGGGAAGTGGTACGAAAATGACATAGATGCAGAATCAAGATGAAATAGTATGAGAACAATAAGAGACAGCTGCAGACGGGCCTTGAGAAGGCGGGATTCCATCACTTTGATCATGTTTCTCTGTAGCGTAGAAACAAAAGTAAGAACAATCGGGCTGTTCTTGCTCCTGCTCTTTGTGTTTTTCCTTTCAACCCAGCAAAACTTTTCGCCGTGACCTTGATTTTGCCCATCTTAAATGCATCGCTCGTCGCGCCACCCATCTTTCTTCCTTCTTTCCCACGAGGAAAATTCAAGTTCCAGCCAGCGCGCGAGTTGCAGCAAGATCTTTGCTTTCTTTTCCCCACCCAGCAAAACCTCTCGCAGTGAATTTCACCTTTTCCCATCTTCAAGGCGGCGCTTGTTGCACCACGCACCTTCCATTCTCTCCCCTTCTACACCACGATTTTCGCCCAGCAAACAAGATGGCTGACCAATCTCACGAAGGTATTGACCTTGGATGGGCCTTTCTGAAGCCGTACGTCTTATTTCCTCTATGCATTTCTGAAAGTATCTTTGCTGACAGCTGCACAGTAATTTCCGAACCTCAGTGACGATCCAGTGTGGCGATAAAGCCTTCATCTTCAACAAAGCCATCCTCACCCAGCACTCCGAATACTTTGACGCCTGCCTGAAAGTCAACGCTTTTGTCGAAGGCCGAACATCAACCATAACATTCGACGATATTGAGCCTGAGCATATGGGCAGTTACCTTCACCTCGTTTATTGTATGTCCGCCGACAAGCATTTGGTTCGCTATCACGTCTCGTCCCTTGAAAATCGCAAAAATACGGCTTTCCTCGTCCAGATGTGGCAAATCGCCGATCGTTTCATTTCCAGCTACCTTTGCACGAGAATCGCAGACGAAATCTTGAAAGCTGGCCGTGAACCATTCTCATTCATTCCGATTGATGACACAGATGAGAAGCGAGCAGCTTTGATCAAAAACATCAAGGGGGCCTTCGAGGCGTGGAACCAGCATGTTCCCAATCAGCTTGACCTCCGGGACAGGATGTTGAACAACTTCGCGAAGGACTTTCCAATGGAGCATCTCCCTTCTGCTATCGACCATGTTGAGCCCAACTCAACATTCATGCGCGAGCTTTGCAAGGCTATGACTCGCCGAGCTATCGATCTGCAAGCACGCGTCTCCGAATTAGAGAAAAAGGTTGCCGAGTTGGAAAATGACAAGGAAGAAGAAGTCCTGGACAGTCTCGCGGACAGCGACTAGGTAGTTTCCAGTGCCGACAGCAGACTTATCTCGATGGCTGGAAGGTTTTGGGCAGGACTTTGGGCTGGATATTGTAGCTGAGATACACTACGTACAGAATGGAAAACTGTCTCGACATGCACATGAGTTTCGCAGTGACACCCGATGAAAAGGAGCCGCCATATTAGCCATTGTAAGAAGACAGGCGATCTCTTCAATTTGTTTCCTGTTGTCCTCAATTCAGAAGGCGTACTTTCAAAAGCATGCCGAGTTTAAATACCTTGATCTGATTCGCGTAGTCCCAAGACATTTGGTAACATTGCATTGGGTACTTGTTCATTTACATGAAGACCTGCCGCCAGGAATAGATCACCATACCTTGCGAGTGCTGCTCGGCTGCAAAGGGTGCCAGGCCATTGTCAGATTCTGAGACAACCCCTCGAGCCATGTGCAAAGACATCGAATACAGTTTGCCAAACTTGACTCGATCACCATTTGTATTCTTTCTGCCTAATAAAAGATTGTTGACCGGAGATGTGAAGTTCTTCTCGGCGCTTGCATTAGGATTGAGAAGACCATTGGGTCTTTGAACTTTGTCTCCCACCTTGAGCCATCGTGAGGCCGCATCTCCGCAAGACGCATCTCCGATGCCGTACTTCAAGATGTATATATGCCTCTGCGCTTTCGCATCAGGTTTGGTCTTTGTTCGAAATCATTCTCTTCAGTGCATGAATTATTTCGTCCCTTTGCAGAAACGTACCATCTCATTCATCCAACAACGCCAACATGAACGGTCCTCAGAACTGGTCTCGGGAGTCATTGCCCAACTACACCGACAACTTTCTCGTTAGCCTGGCCGATGTCGATGACAGCCTCATTTATATCCAGTGCCAAGAGAAGTTGTTCCGCATTAGCTTCAGCACGATGAGAAAGTACTCGACATACTTTCAGCGCCCCGGGGCCGTGTGTGTCATCGACGACCAGACCCCGGAGACCGTTGGCGCCTATCTCTACTTCAACGAGCGCTTGGTGTTCTCCCCCGACCCGGAGCACATCACCCCCTTCAGCAGCGTGCTTCCGGACTCGTGGGAGATGAAAACTACCCTGGCACAGAAGCTGCACCTGTGGAATATCTGTGGCCAGTTCGGAAACTACCTGCTCAGGCGCTACGTGGAGCAACACATCGGCGACATCCTCACCAACTGGCGCCACTACTACCGCCACCCTGTTGACCACGACAGGCTGAAGAACCCGGAGTGGTGTGTCCTTGACAACTTTGGGATGGCGTACCAGCTTTGCGTCGACATGAGATGGGACCTTCAAGCCAGCGCCATTGTTCAGTCGTTCGTGCGAAACATCAGGGATGACGAGTGGGACGATTGGGAGGAGAATCTAGTGGAGGAGTCCCTTGAATTCTTTTGGCGCGCTGAGAACGGGTTGGCAGAAATCAGGGAGGCTCAGCGCCTTGCTGAGGTCAGGGAGGCTCAACAACTTGGTGAGGTCAGGTCTGTCGTGGACATATACGTGGAAGGAGTTCTGGCGGGGGAAGCCCTTCGCAACGGTCGTTAGATCGTTAGAGTAAGGCATCGTCAGTTATGGACGGACATTATCGACAATCTGAGCCACACGGCGGACACCGACTTTGAGACTGACGACTCGGGCACTATTGGGGACGGAAAGAGTGATGCTAATAGTGAGGATCTCGGGAGTGGGGAGTTCGGTCGCGAAGATCCTGCTGGCACCTTCTTGGAAACTCACGAACTTGACGACGGGGACCTGTAATCACTTCCAGTGGGGGTTTGAAATCCTTCTTTGTCTCCTATCTGCACTTTGGCATCGGTTTAGGCCGCGCTGAAAGCCTGAGGAAAGATGCTGGTGCGTGTTTTTGGCTGTCTTTTACCCACATCGAAGAAAGGTTTTGGGATTTGGGCAACAGCAATAGGCAGGTGGGAGCCTTCCACATAGGGCAGGTTCAACGACTGCCTACTGCAAAGTTTTCAACCGAAAACCCTTCCTGCCTTTTTGTTCTTCCCACGCACCCACTCCGCGCACTCGCAGGTTGCCTCCCGACCTCTGCAACCGGAAGCTGCCAACCAACGACGACGACCCACGGCGCCGTTGGATCACGCCAGCCCGACGCCCACCAACGATGGAGTCCAACGCGAACGGCGTCGACAAGGAGATGAAGACCCCAACCCCGTTCGGTTTGGCGGCAATGGATCTGAATTGGCTGTTCTCTTCCAAGTAAGTCGGTACACGTTTATTCGAAGGATCGCGGAGAAATGACGATGTTCGACAGGAAAGAGAAGCCAATGGTTACGATCAAGTGTGAAACGAGTCAGACGTTCACGGTTCTCAAGCCAATCTTGATCAAGCACTCCAAGTTTTTCGAAAAATGCCTTCGAAACCCGTGCAAAGAGTCAGAATCCCTGACCGTCGAGCTTCCTGAAGTCCGACCCAGCCTGGTGATGCTCTATCTCACTCTCGCCACACGGCAAGCGCTGGGGAATGGCGCCTCAACGGACACCTTAGTGAACATTAACGATTTTGCGCATCCGGGTTCTATCGAGAGCCATGTCCGATTTTATCAACTCTGCGACTATCTCCAGAATGAAGAGCTCGCGAAGGGCACTCATAAGATGCTCGTCGACTTCATGAAGTCGCAGAAAACTTCCAATGTCGAAAGAAATGTTCTCAATTTCTTCGCAGCTTACAGCGACACCTTTGCAATTCTCGAACAGGGTCACGCCATTCAAGCCAGAATTCGCCGCGTTTTGGTCAAGAGCTTCTGCTCTGCCGTCAGCCCTCCAATCTTTTTTGAGCATTGCGACAACCTAAAGCAGAATCCCAACTTCCTTCTGGAGGTCACCAAACAGTACGCACTCAACTCCATGTGGAAGATTCCCACCTACAGAAGTGCAGCAGAGCAGATCAAGACGCAGCGCATATTGGTCGATGACGAGTCAGAGCCGGAGCGGGAGTCAGAGGATTAGAAGATGGGGATAAGAACGATGCGGATGGGGAACTATGAGAGACGACACCAGGGATGAGAGAAGCTGACGAGGACGATGGATAGCAGCGACGACTAGGGGCGGTAACGAATAACACGAGAACAATATGACGAGGTTTGAAGACTGTGAGATAGTGACGAGAGACAATGGACCGTAGATATCGAGCATGCGGACAAATGAGACAAATGGACCATCAGTCGTCAGAACTTTCCATGATTCCGTGAAAAATGAGATCGAAGTAGCAATCTTTTCTAGGTGACTGAAAGGAACCAAATTAGCACGAGACTCAAAGCGCTGACATCGCTTTGGAGGTTTCATTGCTTGGGTTAAGCATTTTTCAATTTGAAGATGAGGCCACCGACAACATCACCATCGTGGGAGTTGGGTGTTGGGCGTCGGATGCACGCTTCTGCAGCTCAGCAGATCGCAGATGGCGTGCAGGAGCTTGGACTTGGTTCGAAAGCTTTGACGGTCTTTGATTGGCTCAAGTGAGGTCGAGTGGAGAATCGCCAATCGAAGCCAGCCATTCGCAAGTGTTTCCCCGCATCGGAGCTGCGACACTCTGCAGCTGGCCCTGCCACTTCCCAATTGCCCTGCCCAGCTCCAGCAGGAAAGAGCACTGGAGGAAGCTCCTCCTTGTACAGTGTCTCTCGGAGGCACGCACACGGTCCTGCCTTCGTTTTGGCGCGAGGAGAGGGCGAACTAGCTGGGCACCACCAGATTTGGGAGGCACCGCACCAAGGTTGAGACGGACCTGCTACACCGTTGCCCGCCCGTGTTCAGTGCTCCTGCCACCGACAACAGGGCTCTGTGCCATTGTTACATGAGGTTGCTCGCCTATTTCCCTCAAACTTCGAGGAAACGGCTCACCGGATTGGGCCATTTTCCTAACGTCGTCGTCGAACGGCTTTGGCCGGCATCTCAGCCAAGCAGTGCAGCTGTGCCAGCTCAGGTCTCCCGTCGCACCACCTCCTAACGCTTCTTGGGATTAACCGGCTCTTAACCGGACCAAGCTTCCGCCCTGCAACATCCAAGATGGCAAGCTGAGAGCTCCACGCAGCGTGGAGCTCTCGTCACGTCAGATTGACATGACGGCCCAGCAGCTGAGAGGTTCCTCTCCACCCAGCCTGCCGCGAGGGGAACCTTGCACTGCCGGCCTCTCGCCTGCAACCTCACAGCTTCACTCTCACTGATCGAGGACCGCTCCCTGTTCGATGGCCTGGTCAGCTACTGAGTAATGGTCAGCAGCGAAGAGGAGGAGAAAGAGGAGGGACGGAAGCACTGGACGGGCTGTCTGCTGGACCGAGCGAGCCCAGCTGCACCCGCTGCACTGCACCACCTCACCATTAACGCACAAACAGCCGATGGGAATGGCGTGTCCCGAACGGCGCGCGCCCTTGCCTCGCCCTCGCCCTCGTCCTCGCTCTCCCGCTGCTGATTCGCCCCGTGGAACCCAAGCAAGGCCCCGGGTCCTGCTCCCCAACCCCATGTTTCTGTGCGATGACCTGCTGCCACCGCTGCCGGTGCTCTGCTTTGCATCTGCAGCGCCTTAGCAGGCCCATCTGTTGTTGGGGAGGAGGAGAGCTCCATTGCTCTTGCTCCTGCTCCTGCCTCTGCTCCGACTCCAACCTCACTTCTTCTTCCCTCTTCTCTCCCATCTTCTCCCACACAACTCCCATCTTGGATCTCCAGCTTTCCATCGTCAGTCAACATCCCAACATCTCATCCCTACCGAAATCACGCCTTTTTACGCCCAATCGCGGCCATTGAGCACCTTTTCCTCGCTGACTGCGACCACCGTCATCGCGCACTGTGCGCCCATACCAGCAACCCCCTTACGTCATCGCAATGGATCCCAATCCTGCCCCCGGAGCTGTCCCAGCTGTCGCTGGCGTCGACAAAGGTGAGTGTTTGTCGCCAAAGCGAGCTTCATATCACGGTCGCATGCGATCGATGAAGTCCGCCGAGTAGCAGCGCCTTGCGCTGGCTCGATGCTACTCCTTGCGCCGGCCATGCCGCTCGCCGTCGCTGTACACCCATAATGTCCGAAGACCGATGCGCTGACATGATGCTCCTCGCAACGCAGCCGAGACAAAGCCCAACGGCATAGAGGCAGTTTCTGTGCCAGAGATCGTGGAGAAGCCTGTCGAGGAGAAGCCGGCAGAAGTCAAGCCGGTCGAAGAAAAGCCTGTTGAAGAGAAAAAGGAGGAACCCGCGCCTGCCACAGAAACACCAGCCGTTCCTGCAGAGGAGCCGGCCAAGGTCGCAGAGCCTCCTGCGCTCGCCCCGCCAGCTGATGCTCCGGTCGCAAATGCTTCTGCCGCCGATGCGCCAAAGCCGGCCACTGTCGAGGAGGTCCCCGACAAAGACGGGCCGGCTGCGACGACCGGCGTGGAGGCTCCCAAGGCCATTCCTACAGAGCAGCCAGCGGCCGCAGCTCCAGCTCCAGCTGCGACGTCTGCGCCAGCCACCGAGACTGTTAAGGAATCAGTCGAGGAGCCCATCGCGCAAAAGCCCGCTGAGGAACCCGTAGTCGAGGATGAGCCGGCCAAGGAGCCCGTCATCGAGAAGCCTGATGCCGTTAATGGCGCGGCCTCCAAGGACGTAGAGATGACGGGCGCCCTTAACGAGGCCGAGCCCTCCGGTTCTGGAGAGCGCGAGGCGGCACCGCAGGCCAAGCCCAGCAACAAGCGCAAGGCGGATGATCTCGATGCCGTTGATGCCGCCGACGCCGCCAACGGCACCAACGGCGTGGCGGAAGCGAAGCCGGAGCCTGAGGAGAAGCCGGCCGAGAAGAAGGTCAAGACCGGGAAACCCGGCCGGCCTCCGAAGGCTACCAACGGCGCAGCCAAGAAAGAATCCCCGAAGAAGGACAAGGAGTCTCTGGGACACAAGATCTCCGAGAAGGTCAAAAAGGTCCTGCCGCCTGTCGGCCGTACCGCACGCAAGACTCGCTCGCAGGGCCCTGCCTGAAGACCATCGCCGTTGGGATGTCACTGATTTAATTTCCTATTGTTCTAATTATGGTCCAACAGACCAGTAACACGAGACCATGATGGTCAAGGCCGGGGTTCAGGCCGGTCTGGCGGGTTTGCTCTCTTTGTCCCGCGGGTTTTGGACAGGCAAAAAGGAGGCGCGGGATTATTGTTTTCGCCTTTTCGTTTTTGGTTATCATTTTTTCCTTTGAGTAGGCATTCGATCAAAAGGTGGAGGAGCTTGTACATATGATGATGCTTGCACACGCAGCTTTTCAATCACGAATCAATCCTTTCGATCCTTACCAGTTCCGACGTTCATCCTGACTTTTAGACGACGCAAGCCTTACGAAGATCATTCGCAAAAGGCCTCAACGATCCGTGGCATGGTGAAACAACTGACTAAACGACGCATCCAATTGACCTAGCAAAAGACGTTCGTTTCTCAACATCTAGGAAGCTGTTAAATTGACTGTGTCGTTTTGTTATTTTGCCCGCACTAGCTATATATAGTAGTAAAATAGGTTAATATAGCTACTCTATAGAATACCTACTAAACTACTATATACCTCGATTTAAAAGTATAACTAGCCTTTAGCTAAAGGCTTAAAACCTTAGGACTTACTTAGTTAAATCCTTATTTTCTAATTAGCTTAAATTAACTAGAGTTTTACTAAGTTATTAAATAGTTTAAAAACTCTTTAGATTTAAGCGATTTAAAGCTTAGTAGTTAGTTTTTTAGATTTTAATTAAAAAGCTATTATATTATATAACTTCTAGTAAATAAAAAAGAGTATATTAATAACTACTTATAGCTACTTTTAAACTTATAATCTTAATAATAGTAGTAGTTATACCTACTTTAATAGCTAAGCTAATAATAATAACTATAATATTAATAATATTAAAAAGATAAACTACTATAGTAGTAATAGTAATTTTAGTTAAAAAAGTAGAGATTATTATTATAATATAGTAAATACTTATTAATACTAAAAATCCTCTACTTACTAAGCTAGTAATACTACTTCTTATTACTATATTCTTATAACTTTAAACTATTATTATTAATTAAAAATTTAATAGCTAATAAGAGCTTTAATAGAGGTAATAAGAATAGCTATAATGCTATATAACTTAGTAATCTTATTTATAAGTTATTATTATTTATAATATATACCCCTATTACTACTTCTATTTATTTAACTTAGTACTAATATTACTAAAGCTTATAATAAGGGCGCTCTTAAGGTATATACCTATAAAGCTTTAAAAGCTTCTTATTACTTCTATATAGAAAGTATATATTATATATTAATTAAGTTAATAGTAGAGGCTTTATTATTAGAGGATTTATTAGCTTAAAAAATATAATAGAAATAGTATATATTATAAGGGATAATATTAAAGTTAAGTTTAAAAGTAAGCTATCTAATCCTAATTAATTTAAGCTATAGAAGTTAATAAAAAGTTAATAACTAATAGACTTAAGTATTTATATTTTCCTAATTAAGGTATTAATAGTTATTAATATCTTCTAGCTATAAAACCTTATTATTACTAAGTTATAGTTATTTAAGAAAAATATAATAGTAAAATAGACCTTACTATTTTATAAATATACTAATATAAGTAAGTAAGCTATATTACTATAAAAAAGCCTTTTTTATTATATTAAACTAAAAATATAAAAGATTAAAAGCTTTAAATAATATATATAAAATAAAGCTATTAATAATCTTATACCTTTTTTTAGTAAGATACTTTTTATATACTTTATTACTAAAATAAGTCTTATAGCGCTCCTACTTTTTAATAACTATCTTAAAGATCTTAAAGTATAAGATATAGAAGTTAGTAAAGTAGTAAGTAAAGTAGGACTTTAACTTATAGTAGTTACCTTTAGTAAGTAATATTATCTTATAGCTATAGTTTTAAAAGTAGTAGATTAAATAGTTAATAAACTTTTTAAAATATAGGATATATATAGTCTTAAGGTATAAAATAATAGCTATAAAAGTTAGTAAAATTTATATACTTAAAAACTATATATACCTTTTTAATTATAAAACTATTACTTAAAGTGCTTTTAAGCTTTTTTATATATTTTATATATTAATAAGTAGATATAAGTATACTATACCTCTATAAAGCTATTAAGGTTATAGTTATACTCTTTCTTAGTAGAAGGGTTATAAGGTTAAAAATTTATACCCTCTATATATATAGTTTCTTTATAAATAATATATATAGCGTTCTTATAACTCTAAGCGTAAATTAACACCTCCTTAATAGTATTATTACTATTAAGTATAGTAGTAGCCTCCTTATTACCCTTAAGTACTTATAGGTTTTACTATTTTTTCTTTATATTAAGGTTAATATTTTTAAGTATATATTATATATAGAGCTATTATTTTAAATAGGGAAAAACCCCTTTAGTAGTATACTTTAATTTAGCGTTAAAATTAGTAATAATAACGTTTAGATTAAGGATATAGTTCTTAATAAGTAACTCTTATAGCTATAGAAGTACTTATTAGAAAAAATTAATAGTTTTAACTAAAATAAAATAAAAAGTAGTATTAAATATAATATTAATAGTAGTAAGGTTTATAATCTAAAAGAGTAATATTTAAAAGTAATTAACTTATTATTTATTAGTAAAAATTAAAATAATAATAAATTAGGGTAGTAGTAAGAGTAGATAGGTAGTAAGGGTAATATATTACTTACTTTATAGATATTATCTATTATTAATAACTTTAGATTTCTCTTTAGTATATCTAAGTAGGGTTTATATATCTAAAAAACACTATTAATCTTACTATTATTACTATATTAAACTATATAATAAGCTATATTATCTCTTTTAGTTAGTATATTTAAAAAAAGCTAAGTTAATATTAATAAGCTATACTTATCCTTATAAAAGTAGTATTAATAGTTATAAATATCTTATAAGCTAACTTTATAGCTTTCCTATTATAGAAGTTTAGCTATTATATATAATATTAAGTTATTAGTAGTAGAGAGCTCTTTAATATATTTATATAAGGTTTTTTTTAGTAGTTCTTTAGAAGTTTTAGTAGTAAACTTAACTTTATTAATAATAAGTTTTTAGAAAGTAAGGATTATATTAAGCTAATCTTAAGTAATAAGATTATAATTATAACGCTTAAAGTTATTAATAATCTCTTATACTTATATCTCTATAGTAGTAATATATTAAATCTTACTTTTAAAGTAGTAGTTATACTACTTAATATATATTTTTTACTTTATTATAATTAATATATACTTATTAGTATAATTATAATAAATATTATATTAATTACTACTATTATTTACTTTTTTTTTATATAGTATAATACTTTTAGAGTAATACTAAATATAAATATATAGCTAGTACTCCTTAAAAATAGGGGCTTAGATCTAAGCGTTAAATATTATACCTATTTTAAAAAAATATAAGATATATAAGAAAATTAATAATTTAATATATCTAGATAATAAATAATATAATAGAGGTTTCTAATAAGCCTAATTTCGCTTCTAAATAGGGGTATATATATTAGTAAGGGTTTTTTTAGCTAAGTTAATAGAGTTAATAATAGGATATTATAGCTTAAGAGGGTAGTACTTAGAGGGGTGGATTAACTATAGCAGCAGTAGCGCAGCTTCCTAACTAGGCTAGCGCGGGCAAAATAACAAAACGACACAGTTAATTTAACAGCTACCCAACATCTGTAGCTGTTCGACGGGCGGGATGTGGGATCATCAGCCCCCTACAGAAAAACATGACGTATCTCAGGGCCCTTATCTCGGTCCAGACCGCACGTTCTCCACCAAACTCCGCGTCACCGATGCCGTCGATCGGCTGCGCTGGGCTCTGGGCTGGGAGGGATTTGCAGAGGTTCAGTCCTAGGGCAGCAAAGCTACGGCTGTCTGTTCCTAAGGATTTACGTAGACATGTGAGCTCGAGACAGCTGCGACATCAAGCGGCGAATTGGGCAGAGACTGAGGCAAGGACTTGAGCTTGCTGGTAGGACAGGTACAGTAGCTCCCTTAGGAATGTGCAGGCCCTGAAGATCTCTTTTTGGGAGAGTGAAGGTGAGGTGCTCGGCCGCGGTCTCAGGAGCTTGAGAGACGAGACAGTCGCGCGCGAGGCAAGGCTATGGAGAAACACAATGTTTATCCGAGCATGGACGAAACGGCAAAAATGCCGAGAGAAAGTTTTTTTTTTCGTCCTTGAAGTCCTAGATTTGGGATAATGGTCTCAAAAGGAATTAAGTTGTGAAGCGGCGCTAAGTTACTTTGGGCCTGGAAGACGACGGCGGCGGCAGTGGAAGAATTGGGAATGCGCAATTCGTGTTACGAAGAGAGGCCGCTTTGGCTGTGACGTAGGGACAGGAACGCCGTGGGAAACGGGGCGGCGGCCGGCGCAAAGCCACATTGAAGAGGAAGGTTTGTCCTTCGCCTTCGGCTTACCGTCAGGACACCGATTGCTCCCGTTGTGGGTTAAGCGCCGTTTTTCCCGGGTTTCCGTTTCGTGCGGTGCGCGGGTTCGTAAATGGCCGTGCATTCTTTTCTTGACTTGTGCAAGGTAAGGCGTAGGCGCCAAGGGTTGGTGTGTATAAAAATTGTTCTGGAAGCTGGGGTGTTTGGGCTTGGCGATGGACGGGGCGGCGGCGGGACGCTTGAGGAAGAAGGCAGAGGCTTGGTTCGGATTTGGAGTTGTTGATGATGATGATGGGCTGTGTCACGAGACGTGCTACATCCTGCGATGATACGTTGCTATGCTGTGCTGTGCTGCTCTATCTCTCTGATGTAAGGTACTGAAGTATGCCATGCGTTGCATGCAGGGCTCTCTTCACTTTGAGTAAGGGACTAGAGGAAGAAGGAACGATGCTTATTTCTGGGAGGCCAGGGAGTGGTTGAAAAGAACAAACCGGAAAAGAGAGGTCTGAGCCACTGCGTGGAGGGACGGCGTGGCTGTGTTTTCTTTTAAGCGATGGAGGTTTTCCGACGGAGGGTTTTTTACTTGGGAAGAGAGAGAGAGGGTCCTTATTGCTGTTGTTAAGATGGCAGGGAAGGTGAGAGGTTTGTAAGAGCGAGAGAGGATTGGAGATGATATGACTGGCGGTGGCATTGGCATTGGCTTCAATCCCGTCATCAGCGACCGAGTCCAATGAATGGAAACCAACCTCAACTCGTCCCCGCAAAGGGGTTCTCGGTTGCTGGGTGCCAAAGGGCCCCCAAGGAGTCCCCCTCAATGCCGCCCGCCCTGTCCCGGGGGATCTTGCTTGACATTGGAACTACAAGCGCGACTTTTTTGTGTCTTTTGCTGGGTCCTTCCATGGTCTTTTGTTGCGGGGGGCGCGGGCTGTGCTGGATTGCGGGTTCACCCCTATTTTGCTCTACATGACACGGGGGACGCGGGATGTGTTTTCTTCCATGAGAGAGGGTTTTTGCAAGATGCAGGTTCGGGGACGGGAGGATTTTTGACGTGATGCACACTCGCTGCATGTCACGGTTTTTTTTTGTGTTGGTCGATGCGTGTGTGGAATGATGGGCGTTGCGAATTGGCGGCTTCTTCTCAGATTCCGCGGTCTTGGCATGGGACACGCGAGCATCCTTCTCTCTTTTGGGCGGGGGCTGGAATCTTCAAATGTGCAGATCTGATTTGTGTCTGATGCTGGGAAGAGCTGCATCGATTCGTATTGAAGCAGTATTTCTCGCATTAAACCAGCGCATACAGAGTCCTGCGTGACTGTATCAAGTATAACCCGTCTTACAAGAGAACAAAAAGGACGGAAAGGATTCTGGGGGCCTCCATCTCGCCTCGTATTCAGCAGAAGCCTTTGCAGAGAGAGATGTGCAGGTGGTCTTGGAAGTGGTCAAGTGCTGAAGTGTCTGTGTGGGGCCGGCCTTCTTTTGGGGGGAACGGCGTGGAATGCAGCAAAAAATGTGTTTGCAAAAATAGACACAGCCACGGGTTTGCGGTTTTGCAGGCGGCCCTGCCGATGCGTGGCCAGTGGTTCTTAGCGGCCCACGCTGCTACGCGGCGGTCTTGCTCTCTCCTCCAGTGTTCTGTGAGCTGTTCCTCTTCCCCGAGACTTTGGCCACTGGCCAGAGCCAGCCGGTGCCGGTTCACTCTGCGGGGCCCTTGCCTTCTTCGCTTGGGATGGCAGCTGGGCTTGGGCCAATGAGAATGACGACAGAGCAGGGTCTCCTGGTGCGCGTCCGTCAATAGGAAGCCTCCGTTTTGAAGAGACGATACGTACCCGTTTGTGTCACTGCACTGCTCTGGCAGGACTCCCATCAGGACTGGGAAGAGGTAAGCAGCTTATTGTGCGGGCTGTTCCTGCAGCTGCTGACTCTGAGACCTGCATTTCTGGATACAGGATGAGTAAAATGGATGGGCGAAAGCTTTGAAAGAATTATTCTTGGACTTCTGGGTGATTCCCAGTCCGAGATATCATCATTCCATCAGTCCAAGCCTTCACAGAAAAACCGAGGTCAGCAGCAGACGGGCGAGCAGCCACCACCGCCAGAAGGAGCAGTGAGTGACATGACCACCGGGCGCTCGGTACGTAGCTTTCGTCCGTCTTGATGGTGGGCCGGGACGGTGGAGCCCACGCCTCGAGACCCCCGGTAGCGCAGAATTGCAGGGACCTGAGGCGCGCCAATCCCCTAAACTGGGTTTATTCGATTTTTTTTTTATCCGTAGCTTTTTTTTATTGTTGTTTTTTTGCCGGGTCGTCGTGCTTGTGCTGCGCTACCACTGGCTAGCGGTACCTAGCAGCAGCGGCAGCTCCAAGCCATGTCCCGGGTATCGGCGCACCCAGCAGTCAGTCGTGTGTGCAGTGTGCAGGTCCCAGTGCTGGACGGGATGGATGGCAGAAAGAAAAGACTGGGATGGCCCAGAGTGACATACGCAATCCTGTGATCTGGTCCTGGCCTCCCGCTCAACAAACTTCGTCGTCCTCCTCCAATCCCTACGTCCCTCCTCTCCTCCTTATCCTCCTAAAGGTCCCCTACCTCGCCTCACACTCGCTTGACATCAATTTTCCGTCCATCTTTCCTCCTCTCCCCTCCGCCTCCACGCCCGCCCGTGATCCCTTCCGACCTCCCGACAGTCGTTTTCTCCTCACAACCGCCGCTCCACTAATCGAGACTGTAACTGCGCGGGCCCTCCCCCCGACGATCGACTCAGTCTTCCCCCCCGTGTCTCTCGCTGCCGCATTCCGCCTTGTCATTTCGGAACCCCCTCCTCTTTGATCCCGCCGATAGGAGAGAAACCTTTGTGTGCTTGGGATCAACGCGCGAAAGAGCAGGGAAACGACGAATCGCCCCCTATTTGCGATTTCTAGATAATCCGAGCTTGTATCACGCCTCCTCCATCCCACACGATACGAACCGATCGATATCTTCCTCAAACGGTTACCCAAGAAGTCACTTGCCCTCGTGCCAAGATAATATCGCCGACGAGGGTCGTTGACGCCTCCTCCACCGAAAACACCTAGAGAACTTCCCTCATCCCCCTCGCCCCAAGGGGGCTCGACAGTCAAGATGAGCAACGACGATGCGGGCAAGAAGATCTTGGACCTTTTGGCCGACCCCTTCAGCAAACAGGTTAGAGAGCACACCCTCCGCGGCTCCAAACGAGGCACAAGACCTGCGTAAGGTATCCCGGGAGAAAAGCTGACGCTCACACTTTCTACAGTTGCAAAGTACCGCCATCTGGTCCGCCTTGGGCACATCGCTCGGCGTCACAGTCGGCATCGCCGTCACCTTCTCCTTCCTTAGACCGTACAACCAGTCCGTCTACGCCCCGAAGCTCAAGCACGCCGACGAGAAGCACGCGCCCCCGCCCATTGGCAAAAAGATCTGGTCCTGGATCCCGCCATTATGGAACACAGGCGAGGCGGAGCTCGTCCACCACGTCGGCATGGACGCCACGGTCTTTCTGCGCTTCGTCCGCATGTGCATCTTCATCTTTGCCAGCATCTCCGTCTTTTGCATCGCCATCCTCATCCCCGTCTACCTGAACAACGCGGACAAGCAGGCCCTCGCGAATAGGGATTGGATCGAGGTCATTACGCCGTTGGCGGTCTGGGGCGAGAGCGCGTACTGGGCACAGGTCGCCGTAGCGTACCTGATTACGTTTACTGTGATGGGCTTTTTGTGGTGGAACTACCGCAAGGTCATGCTGCTGCGTCGCAACTACTTCCAGAGCGAGGAGTACCAGAACAGCCTGCACGCGCGCACGTTGATGGTGAGTGGGGATGAAGTTGAGGACCCAGAAAGCTTGAGAAGCTCACAATTTTCTAGATGTACGATATCCCCAAGGACCGATGCTCTGACGAGGGCATCGCGCGAATCGTCGACGAGGTCGTACCCGACTCCTCCTTTGCCCGAACCGCCATTGCTCGCAACGTTAAGGACCTCCCGAACCTGATCGAGCAGCACGATCACACCGTTCGCAAGCTGGAGTCCGTGTTGGCAAAGTACCTCAAGAAGCCCGATCAGCTCCCCGCCGGACGCCCAATGTGCAAGCCGTCAAAGAAGGACCCGTCTTTCTCCACGTATCCGAAGGGCCAAAAGGTCGACGCCATCGAGTACCTGACGCAACGTATCAAGGAGCTGGAGACCGAGATCAAGGAAGTCCGCGCCAGCGTCGACAAGCGTAGCACCATGCCCTACGGCTTCGCCAGTTACTCGGACATCGCAGAGGCGCACAACATTGCCTACGCCACCCGCAAGAAGCACCCCCGCGGCACCAAGATCAGCCTGGCGCCGAGGCCGAACGACGTCATCTGGGACAACCTGCCCCTGAGCGCTGCGAACAGGAGATGGAGACGCTTCATCAACAACGTGTGGATTGCGGTGCTGACCGTCGTCTGGATCGTGCCCAACGCAATGATTGCCATCTTCCTGATCAACTTCCAGAACCTGGGCAGCGTCTGGCCCGCCTTCAAGACCGAGCTTGCTACCAACCCGACATTCTGGGCCATCGTCCAGGGTATTGCGTCTCCTGCCATCATGTCGCTCGTCTATCTCGTGCTTCCAATGATTTTCCGCCAGCTGTCCATGAAGGCCGGAGACCAGACCAAGACTGGTCGCGAGAGGCACGTTCTGGCCAAGCTGTACGCTTTCTTTGTGTTCAACAACTTGATCGTCTTCTCTCTCTTCGGCACCATTTGGCAGCTCGTCGCTGCCGTGGTCAAGGAGACTAGCGACAACCAGGACACCTGGAAGGCGATCATCGACCAAGACATTGCGGCCGCGGTCTTTGCCGCCCTATGCCAAGTCAGCCCCTACTGGGTGACCTGGCTTCTCCAGCGCCAATTGGGTGCCGCTATTGACCTGGCCCAACTGTGGAAGCTCGTGTACAGCTTCTTCGTGCGCAAGTTCTCCAGCCCGACCCCACGCGAGTTGATCGAGTTAACCGCTCCCCCGACCTTCGAGTACGCTTCTTACTACAACTACTTCCTTTACTACGCAACGATTGCGCTCGCCTTCTCGGGCATCCAGCCCCTGGTTCTCCCGGCTGCCACGCTGTACTACGCCATCGACTACTGGCTGAAGAAGTACCTGCTCCTGTACACCTTCGTCACCAAGACCGAGTCTGGCGGCATGTTCTGGCGTGTGCTCTTCAACCGTTTCCTCTTTGCCGTCTTCGTGTCGCACTGCACCTTCTTCCTCGGCGCCTGGGCTCGATCCGACTGGGCTTATCACAGCGTCGCCATCGCCATCATTCCGCTGCCGATCATCCTCATCATCTTCAAGATCGTCTGTGCCCGCATGTTCGACAACAAGATCCACTACTACTCCACGACCAACGTGCGCAAGCACCCCGAGGCCGGTGTCCAGAAGGAGCAGCGTCTGCGTAGTGAGCGGTTGGCTTCGCGCTTCGGTCACCCGGCTTTGTACAAGCCTCTCATCACGCCCATGGTGCACGCGAAGGCGCAGGCTATCTTGCCTGCTGTCTACAAGGGCCGTTTGACGGACGGAAGAGAGGGCGGTCCCGGCGATGTTATGAGTATGTCTGGGTACTCTGATGCGTACGTGTTGGACCCGATGAGCAAGGGTCGCCCAGGAAAGTCGGCCGGTGGCGTTCCTGGCTTCGAGTTCGTTTCTGAGTCTCACATGGATTTCGAGTACTACAAGAACAGAGCCGAGTTTGCGGAGGAGCATGGACAAGGCGACATCTTTGGACGCAACCCCGACATCATTCGCCCCGGCACCCCTGGCTCGATGACCGAGTACGGCTCCGACAACGGCTCGCGTCCCGGAACACCTACCGGGCGTCCTCTACAGGGCGGTATGACCGGCAACCCTGCCAATGGCGGCTTCCAAGCGTTTACCCCGCCATCAGGCTACCAGTCGCCCAACACTGGTCGGATGTCTCCTACCGGCGGACTCCCGACACCGCAGGCGGCCTTTGCGCAGCAATCAACATACGGCGACCGGTCGCGTAGTCCCCTGTACAACATGGACAACGGCAGCGACTCGGCGCTCGTGCGCAACGCCGCGGGAATGCCAATGGCTCAGCCCTCGGGCCCGACTGTAGGTGCTCTGGGCGGCGGACCGAGGGGATACAGCGGGCTCCGCCAGGACGACGCCGAGACGCCTGAGCAGGACCCGTCATCCTACGACTACTTCCGCGGATCAAGGCGGCGCAACGACAACAACGGGTGGTAAACCCGCACGATGAAGAATTAATGGGTTTTCTCTATGTGTGTTTGTTTTGTGAGCGAAATAATTTAGAGCAAAGGGTCGCCTCGCGGTCAGGGACCTGGTCTCCAATGAGAGGGCATTGCATTCGGCGTTGTAAATATGTGAACGAGGGTCAACAACCTTTGGAGAAGAAGGTTGGGCCTTGGAAATGAATGGTGGGAAAGGGCTTTGGAGATGATGGCCGGGTTTGCTTGTCGACCCGGCCGTGTGTTTCGCGTTCATTGAAAAAATCATAATGACCAAAGATACGAGATATAGACTGAAACTGCATGGGGCTTGCGGCGCTCCCAGGTCCTCGGCGACGGTGCTGGGGATTTAGATTATAGGTTTAATGAGAATCTTGACCACCATCTTCACTACGATTTGAGCTGCATGCAAGTTGGTGGTGTCTGGAGCTATCGATTGAGGCTTGTCGTGGTGAGCAGTAGGCCATGGCGTGCCTCAGCCCAGTGGGATATTAACGAGGGTTGAATTCAGGTCAGATCGTGCAAATGCTTGACTTTTCCTTTCACGGGGAAAAAACAACTGAGAATATTGGCCGTTGTCAGAAGGAAGCTCTCCGAATACACCACAGCCGTAAGCCAATTGATCTTGGCAGTGGTCGTCGTCACAGCTCCAGCGTCCCGCCCTGCAACTCCACCACCACCCCCTTGGATTCAGGGGCTGGACCGGGCTTAGTCATCCGAACCACTCAAGGTTGGCATTCCACCAACGCCAAAGGACAGCATCGCTGGAAAGCTCCCTCCTGACGCCTCCCGAAAACTACCACCACCACCACACCGCGCCAGCCAACTTGACCACGCTCCTTTCTCCTCGCGCCTTCGATCCAACGCGGCTTTTGCTTCTTCTGTGCCCGTGGGCGATTTTTCTGCATCCCAAGTCTCCCTCCCGATACCGCAAAAATGGCGGCCAACAAGTACTCCGTCATCCTCCCGACCTACAACGAGCGTCACAACCTGCCCATCGTCGCTTGGTTGTTGAACCGCACCTTCACCGAGCAGTAAGCAGCCAACGTCCCTCATACCTGTCCCTCCCATTCCCCCATTGGCAAGACGGATCGAAACGAAGAAAAGACAACGCCCGCTAACCATCCACCCCCGCAAAACAGCAAGCTCGACTGGGAACTCATCATCGTCGACGACGGCTCCCCCGACGGCACGCAGACCGTCGCCGAGCAGCTCGTCAAGGCCTACGCCCCGCACGTCGTCCTCAAGACCCGCTCCGGCAAGCTCGGCCTCGGCACGGCCTACGTGCACGGCCTGCAGTTCGCGACGGGCAACTTCGTCATCATCATGGACGCCGACTTCTCGCACCACCCCAAGTTCATCCCGCAGATGGTCGCGCGCCAGAAGGAGGGCAACTACGACATCGTCACGGGCACGCGCTACGCCGGGGACGGCGGCGTCTACGGATGGGACCTGAAGCGCAAGTTCGTCTCGCGCGGGGCGAACCTGTTTGCCGACACGGTGCTGCGCCCGGGAGTCAGCGATTTGACCGGCAGCTTTAGGTTGTACAAGAGAGCTGTGCTGGAGAAGGTGATTGGCAGCACGGAGAGCAAGGGGTACACGTTCCAGATGGAGATGATGGTGCGCGCCAAGGCGATGGGGTGCTCGGTGGCGGAGGTGCCGATTACATTTGTTGATCGGATTTACGGCGATAGCAAGCTGGGCGGTGATGAGATTGTGGAGTATGCGAAGGGTGTGCTCTCGCTTTGGCTCAAGGTCTGAGGCGGGAGGAAGAAGAAAGGGGGAGGATATGATACCGAGGTGTTTTGATGTGTGCGGATATTTGGAACGCATGCCATGGGCGTTGGGGGAAACGGGAAATCACAGAAGAGTACCGATACCTAATTATTTGCAGGACGATGGAAAAATTACACAGTTTTGTTCAGTCTGCTTATTCGTGCTTCACATGTTGCGTCCGCCCGTCACCATGATGGTCTGCCCCGTCACATAACTAAACAGCGGACTCGCCACAGCCAACACCGCGGACGCAGCCTCCGTCGGCGAGCCGGGCCTGCGCAGCGGGATATCCGCGTGGGCCTGCTGCTCCCCGCCAGCCGCCGCCGCCTTCTGCGCCTGCGGGATGCCGAGCGCAATCTTCTCACCCCCCGGCCCGACGATGAACGCGCCCTTCTCCTTGGCGTCCGTCAGCCGGGTCTTGATGTGCCCGAACGCAACGGTATTGCTGCGCACGCCGAACGCGGGGCCCCACTCCTTCGCGATCGTCTTGGTCAGCCCCGTCACGCCCGCCTTGGCCATGGCATAGTTGGCCTGGCCGGCGTTGCCGTGCACGCCGGAGGTCGAGCTGATGTTGACGACGCAGCGGTTCTCGCCGTCCTTGACGCGGAAGTACGGCGCGGCGGCCCTGACTAAACGGAACGGAGCGGTCGAGTGCAGCGCGAGGATGGTGTCCCACTGAGCGTCGGACATTTTGTGGATGACGCCGTCCCAGGTGTAGCCCGCGTTGTTGACGATGTGGTGGATCTTGCCGTTGCCGAAGGAGGCGGCCTGGGAGACCAGGGTGGCGATGTAGTCGGCCGAGAGCATGTCGCCTGGCACGGCGAGGGCGCGGCCGCCGCCGTGGGTTGTGTTGATGGCGTCCGCGACGGAGCGGGCTTTGGCGCCGTCGATGTCGGAGATGATTACTTTGGCGCCCTCGTTGGCGAAGAGGCGCGCTGTTTCGGCGCCGATGCCTTGCCCTGAGCCGGTGATGATGGCGACCTGCCCGGCGAGGAGGCCTTTGGGGTAGTTTAGGTGGGAGGCGATTTGGGAGATGCGGTCTGTCATTTTGGCGTTGTTTACTGTGGTTTGTGGTTTGAGAGGGGGGATTGGTGGTGGTGAAAGGCTTGGTGTTGTATATGAAGATGCGGGTTTGGTGAGCTCACACAGCGTTGCAGTTGGAGCTCTGAGTTGAAAGCTCACCCTGGCCTGCCGAGGTTCCCCGCGGCTTCACCCTCCCGCCCCCGGGAGGAGGGTGCGGTGGTGGGGGAGGGGTGTCGGCATTGGGTAACCAGATCGTCGGGCCTAGGCTCGGGTTTGTGAATGCTTGAAGTTTGGTCAATTGAAGGTGTATGGATTTCTTGTAAGCTTCCTCGGGATTCAATGACTCTCATCGCTTGCACTCAAAGTGGGAAAGAGTACCCCGGATTTCGCAATTGACTCGGAAGCTGCTCTGGCCCGCTCTTGGCGCCCATCGGCGATTAGATAAGATAAGCAAGTGGGATGGTACCTCTCGTCTCTTGTTTTGACGACATGTCACTCCCTGCCGCCAAACACACCCCGCCATCCCGGCACAGCAACCCCCTCTGAACGCAAACCAAGATGTCGACCCGCGGCGGACGAGGTGGACGAGGCGGTCGAGGCTTCAGCAGAGGGCCCGCAGGCGGCGGTGGACGCGGCAATCGCGCACCTTCAGGGCCATGGGGGAGGTTGAAGCCCGTCGACCTGGATCCGCTCGACAGCATCGGGTTGCCGTCTAAGGGTGACACCCGGTACGTCCGCCAACCTCTTTGTATAATGTCAATTCGCTAACCATGAACGATGGGAACCAGACTGCTCGACTTCAAGACCCAGGAACGGTACTACACCAAGATCGTCGAGCGCTACATGACATTCTGCTCCGACGCAGGCGAGCGCGACGAGCTCCTCCGCCGCTTCGCCTCCCTCGACATCAAAGACACCATCTCTCCACCCTCGCCGCGGCTCCTCCCGCCCGACGACCCCGCCAACACCAAAGCCCTCTCCGACGTGATGATGGCGCTGCGCAAGCTGCGCGAGGGCATCGTCGCCTCCAAGCGCATCGACGAGTTCGCCATCCAGGCGTACCTATTCAACATCCGCCTGTCCGTGCTCGTCAAGCACCCTGAGTCGTACCACCCGGCCATTCTGCACGTCCTGCGCGTCATCCACCCCGCGCAGAACCTCACCAGCGTCGAGCTGCAGGAGGTGCTCGGCTACCTCGTCCTCGACGCGGCCTGCCGGCGCGGCGACCTCGCGGAGGCGTACGCGATCCGGCAGCGGTACAGGCTGAAGGACGCCAAGGTGGACGCGGTGCTGGCGGCGCTGGCGCATGATAACTTTGTGGCGTTCCGCAGGGTGCAGAGGAGCGTGGACGGGCACCGGGCGAAGCTGTTGGAGTTTGCGGACGGGGAGATGCGGACGCATGTGTTGAAGTGCTTTGGGAGGACGTATTTGGGCGTCGATCTGGAGTGGTTGGAGAGGTGTGCGGGCGAGAAGTGGGATGTGTTGACGGGGCAGCGCGAGGTCGGGTGGGAGCTTGACGGGAAGAGGGTCGTTATTCGAAAGGTTAGGGCGAAGTGAGGTTTATGGTGCATTTGATACCCCCAATGAATTCAACAGCGTTTGTCTAGGCTAGAAGGCCGCGTGAGTGTTTTTCTGTTCTTGATTTTATCTGTGCCACCTGGTTTTGAGGCGTGATTGATCTACTTTACAAGATGCCCGTCCCATAGCCGCAGTCAGGTCAGTGTGAAGGCCTCTCGAAGACCTCCGTCCCCAGGTCATTCCTCCCTATCTGTCCGGCTTATATCAGCATTGTCGTCTTCGTTGTTTCCGCGGTCTCGTAGTTCATACGAATAAGCCAGAAGCGCTCAATCCGGCTACCAGGCATGCGGATCCCATCTATGTGATTCTGTTCTGATCATTCCAGTGATGAGGCACAGAGTCTTGTGCGACATCGGGACTCCTTGTTTCGATATCCATTCACTTCGTCCAACAAGAGAGTGCCGCTGCTGTGCTGCTTCTCCCCATACATGGTAGCTGATGACATTTCTCAAGCTCCGGAATGCTTGCCTGCCGATCGTGACTCCAGCGGAAACCACATCAACACCCGGAGGTGCGGTATCCTCGGAAACAAGCTCCGTGAAATCGATGGGGCCTACCAAACTGATTACCATGTCGAGAATTACGACAGGAATTTGGTAATTCAAAAGAATAGACCAGAAGAGATCCATCTTCTCCCGCTTCAACTTCCGATGGCGATTTTCGTCGTAATCGGCAATAGAACCAAGTATGAAACACCTGAGCCAGCCATCGTAAGGAGATAAACCGCTTCCCGGCAACCAGTCGGCGCATTGGTTGATCATCATAGACTTTTCACCCGGCTGAGCCATGGCGTTTCGTCGTTTAGTCCAGAGAGATACTCCTCTGTCAAAAAGTGCGTGCATGACTTGGTCCAAATGATCACCTTCCCACTTTCGTGAATGATTCAAGAATAAAGCCCACTCGGCGGCATTTTCAAATATGTCGAATGGTATGTTGGGGTCTGCGCCGAGAGACAACACACACAGTACCATTTTAACACGTGTGGTCTTCAGGGCGTAGTGTAGAACAGTTGCGCCCTTGCTGTCTGCTTGGTTGATGTCGACATTGTGATCTTGTACGAGACGGCGAACAATAGCTTCATTGCCGGTCGTCACTGCAGTGTGAATGGCACAAGCTGTACTACCTGCGTCGTCGATCCATCCAGCGCCGGATTCACTGTCATCGTTGTCGGCTTCCGTGTCCCCATCCTCGCTTTGTACTATTTCCCGTGGGCCAAGACTGAGGATGAGAGAGCCAAGACGTTTACGAATGGCGGCTGCTTTCGGTGTGTCGACTGTGTCGAGACCGAAAAGCGATGCGATACCATTCCCGCGGGGGATCTGACTTCGGACCGGGTATCTCGTGTTGGTCAAAGAAGCGCCGCAGCTGATGAGCAGACGCGCGATGGAGGTCTTGCCGCGACATAAGGCGAAGTGAAGTGGTGTCCAGACCCCAGCACAACACACAGTCTGGAGGTAGGTTGGGTGGAGAATTTCCCAGGGATTCATCGGGGCGTCCTCTAGAATTGATTTAGGAACATCGCAGTCGCAGAATAATTTGCCTGGGGCGTCGACGTCAACATGCAAGGTCAAGAGGTATTTGACAACATGATAGTGGCCCTCGCAGGTGGCTACGGCCAAAGGAGTCGCCCAGGCATAGCCAAAGTCATCGTCGGCGATCTTAGACCAATCTTGGCTGATGACGTTTCCTTTCTCTGTCCATGATGGGACTGGAACCCAGGTAACGGCGTTGAGGTCGGCACCGTACTCGTGAGCCTTCATAAGAGTTTCAAGGTTGCCATGTCGGGCGGCAAGGGTGGTGATCTCCGGGGCGTTGTCCCTGATAGCGTCGTGGTAAAGAAAGGGGTTGCAAGTTGTGTGGAGAGCTTTGTTTGCGCGCGAAAGTCCAGCAAGCGCCGTCCGACGCTGTTGCTCGCCGACACTTGAGACGATGAGAAGGAGAACCTCCGTTGGCAGGCACTGGAGGTTCGGGGGCGTCATCATGCAAAGGGCCTTCAGGTAGATGATTCTATGTCTGGAGATGTCAGCTGGTGTCGAATTGTTTCGGCGGTAGATGAGGGAACGGGGGCAGTAGCATTGGTGACAAGGCAGCGAACCTTCTTTGTTTCTGACGTTGACAGGCTGTGGTTCTTGGAAACCGAAGGGGCTTCTGGTATTCCGTATCTGAAGAGGTTTTGCTAGCTCAGTTGGTTATACAGGACGGCTTTTCCTGGATAATCGCTTTCGCCACCGTCCTTCATTGTCGTTGTTGCTGCTACTGTCTTCGTCTTGGTTTCTGTATATAGCTGAGACTGGTCCGTTGGGAAACCTCATCCGAAACAGAGAAATGTGATGGTTTGCCGATTGTGTGAAAGTCCGGTTGAAGAGGCGAGGTGGAGAGGTGAGCTAGAGAGGTGAGCTGGAGAAGTAAGGTGAGTTCTGAACGACGCGAGATGCCAGGAGAAAGAGCAGGAGCAGGAGCAAGTGGGGCGCGGGCTACCAGGCACCTACCTTCTTAAGTAGGTAGTCTCATCACCGCAACCTCATCTATCTGGAAAAAAAGGGAAGCAACGATAGAAATTCACCAAATATTGACACGACTAAGCGAAGGCCGGACATGAACTGCAGATTTTGGTATGTTTGATGGTCTCAATAGTTTGAGTATTCCGTGAGCATTTCCTCCGTCTGACTCCTGATTTTGTTTGCTTGATGATCTATTCTACAAGTGAAGATGCCCCGATCTCTTGTCCAAGCTCCTGCATCCTAGTCCTCGACCACTTTCCCGAGTGGTATTTCCCATAAGTGATTCACTGAACAGCTTGCCTATTCTAGCGTATACCTCAAAATATCCGGGCGATAATGGCAAGGATGAAAGGACGACAGACGCGTCAGAGATGACAAAGAAGACAGAGACGAGAGACGACAGAGACGACAGAGACGACAGAGACGACAGAGACGACAGAGACGACAGAGACGAGAGAGAGGAGAAGGACGATAGAGCATTGTTACCGTCCGTATATCCCGCTCAGGCCGCTCGCTTCCAAGCGCGTATCATACCTTCGCCGACGACTGCACCATGCACTCACCTGACGCCTGAGTGCTCTCTACAAAAGTCTTTTCTTACGCATCGTCCGGCGACGCGTCTCTCCGGTCAAGGCATCGAGGTATTCCAGCATCTCCGGTGTTGCGATAGCGCTTTGCGTCCTCAGCCACTCACACTTTGCGAGAGTTGACGCTAACCTTCTGCGCCTCATGTGTTTGGGGCTCTCGTGGCCCCTTTCAAGCGCCAGGAAGCAAAATGCCACAAGGGACATGTGCTCATCTCCGATGAGGCGATACTCGTCTGGTACGCTATCATCTATGGTGGCTGAGAAGTCGATCGGACCTGCCACATTGACGATTGTGCTGAGCAGTTCGGTGGTGTTGTCAAAGTCTTCCCAAGTCAAGATATGAAAGAAGAGTTTCATAACTGATGATTGCAGATCACAGCATACCGCGGGGTCGTACTCCGTCATTGCACCTTCTAAGAATCTCTTGAAGCAGCCGTCGTAGACATGTTTTCGGCTACAAAGGATCCAATCGCTGTCAGCCTGAGCGTGGTATAGCGCTAGGCACTTGGGATTGCCTGCGTTGTCTCCCACCCAGCAGGAGACGCCGTGGTCAAGAAGCGCTCCGAGGGCTTGGGAGATGAATTTGGCTCTTGTGCCCCGGTTGCCGGCGCGCTCAAAAACCCAGGAAGGTGGTAACTCTTGCTGTGTCATAAACACTAAAGAGCCATAGTAGGACACAAGCCAAGCTGCGGCACTGTTGACCGCAGGATGGCAGTCGATATCAAGGTCAATGTTGGGGTCTGCACCAAGAGATAGCACGCAGCGCACAGTCTTGATGTCATTCGCTGTCAAACTGTAGTGGAGAGCGGTAGCACCGCCACCATCCTTCGCATTGATGTTGAAGCCACAGTCCATAACGAGGTGACGAATCATTGATCGGTCGTTCATGACTGCGGCCGTGTGAATAGCTGCGACGCTGTCTGCGAGGGGTTCCCTCCCGCCGTAGCCATCACCACCGACCACTTTTTCATGATCGTCGAACATTGGTCCTGATGTTCCGACACTGCAGATGAGTGTATCGAGACGGTTGCGGATCGATGCTGACTTCTTGGGCTTGGATAGATCAAGACCAAAGAGCGAAGCGATCCCGTTGTCCCTTGGAATCTTGTCGCGGTCAGGGTAGCGCGTGGTGTCCAACGATGCTCCTTGAGAGATGAGAAAGCGAGCAACGGAGGATTTCCTGCGGCAGATGGCATAGTGAAGCGGGGTCCAAACTCCTGAAGCAATGACCATTGCATCCCATAGTCGTGGGTACCAATCCAGATCCAACCCGGCCACGATTTCGCCCATGGATAGGCAACCGCAGAGAAGCTTGCCTGGAACGTCGAAATCGACACCAATAGAAAAGAGGTATTTGACAACGTCGTAGCGGCCTTCGCAAACAGCCATGTGCAGGGGTGTTGCCCAGCAAACGCCCCAGCTTGTGTCCCTTGGGCATTCCTCCGTGCCTTGCAAGTCCGCGTCAAGGTTACCCGGAGGGTACCAGTTGGGAATCGGAACCCAGGTTACAGTGTTCAGGTCGGCTCCATACTCGACGGCTTTTTTCAAGGTGTCCAGCCTGCCATCTCGGGCAGCTAGAGTAGTGATGACGTTGTTCTCGATTTCAATCGCAGTTCGGTACAGGAGAGGCTCAAAGATGCTGTGAAAGCGACGGTTGACTCGGCACAGGCTTCCGAAGAGATGTTGGCGATTTCTGGCCTTTTCATTGTCGCTGTAGTGGTGGCCATCGCTCCCGCCATTGGTGCTGTCGTCTCTGTCACTGTCGCCGTCTCTGTCGCTGTCGCCGTCGCTGTCGCCGTCGCTGTCGCTGTCGCCGTCGCTGTCGCTGTCGCCGTCGCCGTCGCTGTCGCCTTCGCTGTCGCCTTCGCTGTCGCCTTCGCTGTCGCCTTCGCTGTCGCCTTCGCTGTCGCCTTCGCTGTTGTCGTCGCTGGTGGCATACTCGACAAGTAGCAAGAGCACCTCAACAGGCAGGTTTTGGAGCCTTGCAAGTGACATCGTGGGTTTAGTCGAAGAAACGAAATAATCCGGACCTACTGAAGGTCAGTGAGGCTTGTTTTGAGAAGATAACTGACAGAAATCGAGTATGACACCGGAAGGCAGCGACGGCAGCAGGGAAGACAGCAAGAGTATCGACGGCGACTGAAGACAGCGACCGAAGACGTCGACCGAAGACGACGACCGAAGACGACGGCAGCGACACTTGCAATGACGGCCAGACAATGCCGCCGATACCCAGGGTTGAGTCGAAATCTTTCTCATGATAGCGTACCTTGTTATTTTGACGTCAGTCAGATGATTGTGGAGAGTCGCGAGGTTGTTGACAGCTTTGGGGTTTTGTGAAAGCGGGCGTGGAAGTGAAAGGAATTGAGATTCCGAGCGCTGCGAGAAAGATGGAGCAGACGCTGCTGAAAATTCATCCCGCGTCGACTCTCACCACCCCAGGCTCCAGGCTGCTTGTCTTGGAACGAAATGGAAGGAGCGACCGACGCGTACTTCTGAATTTGGAAATTAAAAGGGACGTTGACTTTGAGGACGAGCAACGATAGCATATTCCCGCCAAAAAGCGCAAGACGAGTGTTTCCTTGCAGACCCCTATCTTTCCCATGCTAGAGCGACTACTTTTTCTGTCCCCGCTATCGTCGTTTACGGCCAAGTCGCTTTCATCGTTACTGCTATAATTACTACTATTATTGGTATCAACGTCGCCGTACATTGTTGACGTCTGTCGTCGTCGTCCTGGTCAAAGTTACCTGGTACATAGGAAATCTAGTCTTCTAGACACAGGAAAATTAGGCGGTCTCTTTCTTAGCACTCAACGCAGTTGAGACTCAAAACCCATTGTATGTAGTCATATTGGTTTTGATTTGCTGCTCTATTATTCATCTATAGCTTTGGCGCAGTGGCGCCGTGGTCTAGCAGCCAGTCAATCTTAGCCCTCATCGTCCTTTCTTCCTTTGGTTGCCACAAAGGTCTATCACCTGAACCCTTCATAGTGATCATCCTGCGCAAACTTTTGATCGCTTCTGTTCCGATTTCGGCCCCATCTGACTCAAAATAGTCCGAGAGAGGCGTATTGGGAAGAATGACTTTCTTCAAATCAAGCTTCTGTGAATCAGAGTAAAACGCTGACCTCAATGAACTAAACCCATCAAAGAAAACATCAAGCACGTCGGTTCCGCCGTCAACACTTTTTGCGTTGATCGCAAAGCAGAATACTAGGTCTTCCTCCAGGTTGCCGACGTTGCTCGAGTCGCATGTGAGGATGGCACCTTGTAGGAACTCGGAAATCCATCTGTTGTACTCTGGCTTCATAAACCTGTCGTCATAGTAGTTAAGGTCAAAAATGGACTTTATGACCATGGCTTTGCCGGAACCCTCGTCAACCTTCCAAAATGAATCTCCTCGTTCGGCGATGTAGGAAAGAGCACGGCTGATGACCTCCGTTTTGCCTAGGCAGTATGTGACCGCCCACTCCACCACACTCATGATGCAACTTCCATCTATATTGTATTCCGAAAAATCAATCGGCGTAGCAGTATCGACTCCAAGATCGAGGACAAGCTTGCACATGTCGGTATCGGACTCGCTGAGTGCATAGTGCAAGACGTTTCCGTTGGACCCATCAAGGTTGTTGATGTCGACTCCCTTAGAAACGAGATAGTGCAGAATCTCCTTCTGCCCCGACGAAGCCGCGGTGTGAACAGCGTGCATGCGATTATGGTCTTCGGCTTGTTCTAGGATCTGTGTGTTGAAGCGATGGTCGAGATCATCGTTCGAGCTTTCCTCGATGCCAGTCGAGCCAAGGTGTATCATGCGGGTGTGAGAATCACAGGATTCCGAGTAAAATAGGGTCGACACACCATGAGTCCGCGGAATATTCATCCTTCGATTGTAGCGAATGTCCAGGGAAGCACCGCGGGAGATGAGAAGATGGGCGATCGACTGGTTGCCACGGCAGATGGCCAGATGAAGCGGTGTCCAGGTACCGGCAACATCCGGTACGCAGTCCAAATTTATGCGTCTTTGCCAGGCATCTGACGAAGTGCCGAAATGATCTCGCATCTCACAAAGACTCAGACATCCGCAGAGGAGCTTTCCCGGAACATCGACATCGACGCCCTCGGCAAGAAGCCACTTCAAGACGTCGTAGTGTCCATACGCGGCTGCCACATGGAGCGGAGTTGCCCAACAGACTCCATACCCCGTCTTGGGAGCTGTTGATTGGATTTTTTCTGGCTTGGCCCAGGTCGGAACGGGTACCCAGTAGACTCGGTTCATGTCGGCGCCGAAGGAAGCGGCCATCTTCAGGGTGTCAAGGTTTCCATCGCGAGCGGCGAGAACGGTGATGTCGGGTGCTTCGTTCTTGACAGATTGCGCGTAAAGGACTGGGTTAATGACGTCGTAGAGGCGCTTGTTGGTCAGAGAGAGGGCACGCAGGGCAGCTTGTGGCAGCAAGTCCGCGATAGCCAGGAGGATCTCCGGTGGCATTGTCGTCAATTTTGTCGTCATCGTGAGTGTGTTCGATCGGTGTACCTGAAAGGGGAAAGTCAATACCTAGCTTGAAGAAAGCTTCATGGGTTCTGCAGAAATTTACTTACTGTGAGTTTGAAAGAGAAAAGTGGTGAAGGGAAAGTGGTGAAAGAGAAGAAGTCGCGCGAGAGGTTTCTGGAGGATTGGCTTTGCGGTGGCAACGGAGGGAAAGCGCTCTCCACTGCCGAATCGATATGCTCGGGAAGGTAAGGTAGTTCTGCAATTAAAGGGGAAAGAGCTGATCAACTCAGGCAAAGCAGCAAGAGGCCGCTAGAACGTAGTTGCCAGATGAACTGCCAAGGACGACGGATGAGGGTAAGGGTGGTGGAAAAAGGTAAGAACGACGGAGAAAGTAAGGACGACAGAGACACTGAAACCATAGGCCATGGGGAAAATACGAAGCCGTTCAAGTGAACTTAGGAAACATTATTTGTTCAGAATGACTCTGATGTTGTGCTCGTGATTATGTTCGCATTAAGTCGCTACTGATCCTCTCGTGCCTATAGCCCTTCCCACCATCTCCGCCTTTCGTTTGCTTCTGTTCCCAGATGACACTATTTTTCGCCCATTGAGTCTAGCATTGCAGACACCCTACTGGGCAGAACCACCTCTCTCATCACCTTGGCAGTATTTCCATCCCAGTATGTAATCTTTCGGACGAGGTTAACATACGTCCTCACAGCGTGCTGTGTCTCGCTTTCGCTCAATTCCCAAGCACCGTACTCTCCAAGAATCCTCATCATGTCCGCAACACCCGAGACAACCTCGACGTCAATGGCTTTCGAATCATTGCGTCGCAAATAATAATTTGAGAAATCCCGCCCATCACGGGCGTTGAGATTAGCTAGGAAACAAGGCAGGGCAGCGAACTCAGCCGCGCGATGAAATTTGTCGATTGGGTCTGCCCCATGCCTGAGAAGCCAGGCCACCTTGTCCCGCGCTGCGATGTCGCCTGCGCAATCGTACGGATCGATGCTGTATTCTGTCAATATCATGTGAAGTGCCACTGTGCCAAGTTGGCCGGAATAATTCGTCGCTTTGACGTTCCTCGGGGGCACGTCGCCCTCGATGAGCTCAGTCAGGTCGAGGGAGTCGTAAGACTGCAAGATCATTTCGAGAGAACCTGCTCCGCAACTGCTGTCACCAATGACCTGCCAGAAAAACGCCATAACCTCCTTCTCGAGATCGTTGAACGCCTTGGTGGGCTGGTAGGTAGCGATTGCTCCTTGCAACAGCTGGGAGACCCAGCCGCGTTCCGCGAAATCTTTGAACGGGTTGCGAATGTACTTGACTATGACGTTGATGGTCATAGACTTGGGGCGAATGGAACCGTGTTCGACATCTTCACCTTCCGTGTGGCTGCTCTCTTCATCGAGCCAGAACACGGAATCGCCTCCACGTTCGGCGAGCATGACGATAACGGCATCAAGGTAGTTGGGACTGATACAGCTGGAAAACCGAGCCACCCACTGGCAAATGCCCTCCACGCGGTGCTTGTTATGCATTCGATCCACAATGCAAACCGATGCGGAGGGGTTCGTCTGGAGTGAAAGAGCGTATCGGACCATTTCCAAGCTCCTGCTTTCCACTGCATGGTACAAGATGTTCGCCCCACATCCATCTGCGGTGTCAACGCTGATCCCAAGATCTACCAAGTGGCGGAGAACCTCGGGCTCATTCGAAAAGGCGGCACAGTGGATTGCCGACATGTTGTATTGTAGGCATCGTCGCTGGGATTGCTCGCTGAGGAGTTCATTCTTTTTGTGGCCTTTTCCTTTCTCGCCTGAGTCTGGATTGACTCCCAGGTGGTACGTCAGGAGGTCACCGAGACTTTGTCGGATCTCAGAAGCTGACTGGCAAGGGCCCAAACCGAACAATTTGTCAATGCCGTGTGTGCGTGGGATGTCTTTGCTCCAAGGGTACCGAACTTCCATGGAGGCACCGTTGTCGACAAGAAAAAGAGCAATCTTCGGGTAACTGCGGCAGATGGCGTAGTGCAATGGGGTCCAGGTTCCTGAATGCAGGATTGACCTTCCAGATCCTTCGGCTAATATTTCGCTGAAAGAAGAGCAGGGGCATAGCAGCTTTCCCGGCACGTCGAGATCAACGCCTTGTGAAAACAGCCACTCGACCATGTCGTAATGTCCCTCTGCAGCGGCCAAGTGAAGAGGAGTAGCCCAGCAATATCCCATGTCGCGATTGTTGGGAAGTACAGAACCTTCTCGAGCTCCATGGATGGAGGTGAATCCGAAACGCTGAAAGATAGGGTACTCGAAATCTCCGTAGTCAGAGTCATCGCTACCCGAACAGTCAGGGTCCTCATCAACGCCATCCCAACAGAGTAGAGACCAGGAAGGTGCAGGAACCCAGTAGACACGATTGAGGTCGGCACCGAAGAGGGCTGCGATCTTGAGAGTATCAAGCTTTCCATCCAGCGCGGTGACCGAGAGGAAGTGTGGTGTTTTGATGGCGGCTTTGTACAATGATGGGTTGATGATCTGGTGAAGCCGTTTGCTGGCCTGGCAAAGACTGTTCACCGAGAACTGAGGCAGCTCCTCCGTGATTGCTAGGACGATCTCTGGCGGGATCCTGTCCAATGGAGAAGATGTCGTTGGCTGCGACGGTCTCATTGTTACTGGCCGAGGCAGAGCTTGTGGGAGTTGGTGGTGCGATCCTCCCCCGGCTTTGCTCGAAGTGGTTGCGTCGGTTTCGTCGGGAACCCCTGCGGTGAGCTTGGGAGGTTAGCTGGCTTTAATTAGAGTACCAGAATGGCTGACAAGTCAGAAGAAACTCACGACTTTTATGGCAGCAGAGAACGATAAGGACGACGGACGACGGACGACGGCAAGGACAACGGCAAGGACGACGGAGAGGATCAAGAACGACGAAGTCCTAAGGTCAAGGAGAATGGAGAAGAATAAGGATGATGGGGATGGGCAAGAAAAATGGAAGGAATGATTCGTGCTTACGAGTTGTAGAATATTCCGTTGTAATTGTGAGTGGGTGCCTGAAATCTCAGCCTCGGACGTAGAACCTGCAAAAGCGAGCCATGCCAAACAGCTTTGCTCGAGAGTTGGTGAATGGATGGTTTTCTCTTCTCTGTCGAATACCAAACGGGCAGGCACTCCAACTTTCTGTTTGTCGCTTGCTGAGCTCCCTTACCACGCGTCGGCTCCTTCTTTGTTTGCCATTCTTTTCTTCCAACAGACTCAACCACTGCCGCAAGCACGAGGAGCTTGCATGAGCTCTATATTCTCTTCTGCTTTCACCTTCAGACTCGTGAGTTTCTTTTATTTGTCCATCGGCGACTCCCCTCTCATTTTTGGAAGCCTACCTAACGCCCAAGCTGCCCGCAGAAGAAAACTTTGCTGTCATCGTCCGCGATCTGTCGATCTCATCATCGTTCCGCCCCTTCCCGACGTCTCCGCTTCTCTGCGACTTCTTCATTCCCAGATTACGCGCGGAAATCATCTGGAAGTAGCGAGAATGTCTTTACTGGGCCTTCCGAACGAGCTGTTGCAGGTCATTGCCGTGTACTGCGGTGTTGAGGGAGGCGGCCTAGCCCGAACGAACAGGCGTCTCTACGACAACACGAACGACATCCTGTGGCAGTCAGCAATTGAAGACGAATACTACCTCCCTAAGATCACCATGTTCGCTGTGTCGAGCGGCAACCTCAGAACGATGAAGAAGGCGGCTACCTACGGGGCGAATTTCGATCTCATACACCCTTGTTTCAACCCGACCTTTCATGGACTCAGTATCTATTCCTTGTCAGAGATAAAACTCTTTACAGAGAGTCAGAAGATCAGCGAATTCTGGGCGGCACCCCTTCACTTCGCTGTCATATATGGCCATTACGACATCGTTGAATGGTTGCTCACGGTTCAAAGAGTCGACATTGAAACTCCCGGACGTCTTCCTTGTGTTTGCCGTGGAATACGAGATTATGACACACTGCCATTGCACAACAGACAATACAGGTTTGACTCGCATCCAATTTGGTCAGCTCTTCACTTCGCCATTTGTGGCCATCGCACCTCGATTGCGTACCTTCTACTCTCGCACAATGCCTGCAAAGAAGACATGTTCTATTCCTCTGTCATAAAAGATGAGCCTGATTTGAGAAGTCGATGCATGGGACCCCTCACCCATTATGGGGTGACACTGGACAGGTACCGTGGCCTCACAGAAAACATGACAACCCTCCATACCGCCGCACGGCACGGCCCAAAGTTACTTGTCACCTACCTCGTCCAATCTCATGGGATGGATATCAACGAGCCCGACGACTGGGGCTTCGGGCCTATATACTACGCCTTGCTCTCTCACGATAACACCATGGTTGAACACCTTCTCTCCCTGGGTGCTGACCTGGACCGACACGACCTGGGTTGGGAAAGGATGCATCGTACACCAATCATTTGGGCATTGAGACATGGAGAGAATGCGGCGGTGTCCAGACTCCTTGACGCAGGAGCAAAAACCTGGTGGACCGGCGGCGGAACGGAACGAAAAGCGATTCTGAACCACGAAATCGATCGTCACTACACTTATCCATCCACAGCCACCGACACATGGAGCAGGTATCAAAGTACGGAAGCGATGCGCAAGCTAATGGAAAGAACTTTGGAAGAACAATCATCAGAGAGCACCGGAGGCTTTAAGATAGCTTCCGAGGTATGGCCTGCCCTGAAGGCACTGGCGAGGATGGCTCCTCAGGATTGGAACCCATCCACTTCATTCTCCAACTCTGCCAAGAAAGTTCTTCACAGTGTTATTGGGGACATCACGAACTCCAAATCCCCTTGTTACCTGGGTCGCTCTGACAAGCAATTCGAACGCCTGGTCCAGAGATGGAAGCGAGACTGGATTTCAGCGCCCACGGAAGGAAATGGCACGGAGTAAGAGGAAAGAGCGACAATAATCAATAATAGAACGAAGACGAATGCGTGGGTGGCAATCGAGGATTACGAAGTATGGATAGAATCAAGTGTAAGCTCAAGCAGATTCGGCAGTAAATAGGACCTCAAGAAGCGGCGTTTCATGCACAACATGTTTCAACCCGCATTGTGCCTCATCCTAGTTGGGGACCAAAACGCCCCCAAACAGAGATGAGGACTTATCTTCACTATGTGTGTCGGCATGTTCAAGTCAGTCGAGGCAGAGGCCCCAAACAGTTGGACAGTGTGGAGGACATTCTTTTGCGCTCGAGGGTAGATGTGGGCCCTCACCAAGTTGTACCTCCTGGAAGAACAATGTCAACGTGACTTGGCGGTAAGCGCTTGCTTGTCTCATTCTACGTGGTTAGTACCTAGTAACATCGATCTCTACTTTCAGAGTCCGATTGCCGTGAGAGTCCATCTCATCAGATCTGCTCGAGAGATTGTGTGTGGCTTGTAGCCTTGGCACCACTTCCGACCGAACATTGCAGGATCAAAAAAGAGGCCAGTTTTCAAGCACCCCCACAAGAATGATCTTTTTCCTGGACGCACAAAGAGGCGAGAGGGGAGAGGACATCAGAGACCCACGAGAAGTCTGGCGAGGCTTCAGAGATGGATCGCGATTCCAGCGGCTCTCATCCAATCGCAAGCAGCGACGCATCATCGGACGCCTTCAAGAGCCACATTTCGTGTTCTTCTTCGAGCAGATAATCCACTTCTATTGAACTCGTCCCCCGGAGACTTTCTCTAAACACGGAGGATTTGCGGAGATTGAGTCTGTGTCCCCCCCCCCACCAACTCATCCTCCCAAATCAAAATCCAAGACATGCAGGGCTGATGGCCCCCAATGAGATCCCTGAAGTGACACTCCCCCGCCCCCATTTATCAAGTTCTTACGACACTACTCGAGCAGCGTTTGCGTCGGCTCCCCTTGCCACGATGATTTCACGCGACACCTTACCCCGCTATTCGCTCGCCTCTCCTTTCCCTGCCCCCCAGCATACAACAGGCGTTCTATTACCGTAGATTAAGTAGGATTTGAGCTGCGTTAGCGCTTAGGACCGGGCCGCGTGTCGATCGGTCTGGATCGGTCAGGTTTGGGGCGTTGTCTTAGACTGCGCGACGATCTCCTCCCCATTCACCATTGGTTGCCTTGCGCGGCCCCCAATCCTCATGGCCAGTGACCATACTCGAAACTCCCTCACTGCGGGATTTGATGGTTAGGCAGCGAACGAAGGATGCTGGTGTGGGTGACCCCTTGACGATACTCCCCGATGACAGCCACCTGTGGCGTCTCCACGATTTCAAGATAAGTACCGTACAAGTCAAGACCCAAGACGTCCGGGGTGTCTCTTCGGAGCCGAGCCATCGGTGTTGGTTTTAGGCTTATTTCGTGGTGGGGGAGGGTGAGATGGGGAGACACTCACGATGCTTTTGCTAGAGGATGTGCCGCCTGCCGACGTAAAGGGTTATCTCATCGTTAGGCTAACATTAAGCTTTAACGTCAAAGGTACAAACGGCCATTAGCTTTCCGGGTTTCAACAAGCTGTTCATGCTACATGAGGAAGAACCGAGGAGTTCAATGTTCATCAACCCCACATTGACGTCCGCGAGGTGCAAAGGCATCCCGATCGCGTATGCACAGCGAAGTAGACCATGACAAAAGCGAATGATGGTCCATCAGACTGATGACTCCCTTGACTGAATTGCCAGGAGATACCCAGTTCTTCAAGGGATAGACATGTTGCCTGCCTTTTCTCTCACGACCATCACCTCGGCCAAGCCCACGCTGTTGGTGGGTGAAAGACACATCCATCTGAAAAAATCTTGAAACCAGCCTCATCCAATGTTGGGCTCTCGGTTCTTCCGATGAAGTCACTGGCAGCAATTATGGGTTGAACTGGCATGACTTTTCTGTCTTCGACACCATCCCAGAGGGCGATCCCGCTGCACGTGTGAGTCCGACGAATAGGAGCAGCGCTCCGTGCAGTAGCAGGACATGCAGACGCAAGCGTGTCATCGGAGGCGCCTACCACTCATAGACCTCAATTCTGTGAGAAGCTCGACGCAAAACATACGTTGGCAAGACATGCAGTACTAAGCATGCCGGTATTCAAGCAAACGGGCATCATCGAGTGCAGTAGTTCACTGCGAAGCTTGGCACCGGGAAAAAAGGTGATTGAAGCCTGTGATCGGAGCACCTCGTCCGTTGAGGGGGACTGGAACGGCTGTAACGATCTACACAGGCAAGGAAATACCAAGACATACAGGATTCGAGCCCAACATTTGGGGGCCCTTTCCTACCCACATACCGGATTAATCATGCATTCGAAACGGTCGAGGCAGTGATTGAGAGCGAGACACGCAGTTTGATGCCTGACATCGTGGCTGTTCAACCAGCCGATGGGTAACACCGTCGGACAAGATCACCACTACGGACGAAAGACGTACAGGCTCAAGCACTACCTAACACGGCATGCCGACACATGATGCTTGATGCCTGTCAGACAATGCCGTTGTCAACCTGATGGCAGAGGGCCTCACCCTTTGTCGGATGTGACAGTCCTCCTGCCAAGTCACGAGCCACCCAACCACCTACCACGAGATACTCTCACCTCTCGACACGATCGCCGCACCGGGTTATCACGACATGTAGTTTGATGCCCAAGATCGGACCAAGATGCCTGTCAGTTGTTTCTTTCGTCGATGGCGAGACTTTAGGGGGAAGCTTTCGCCCCGTTTTGAGATTGCCGTCGACGGGCGCCTAACGACGAAGCTGGATGCCTGTCTTCCGATACCCTCGTCGGATGGCGATGGCGAGAGTAGTCGCCTCCTCAGATGTTGCAGTAGTCCATCGTGACAAGTGATATCCATCGCCTCCTGAATACCAGACCCAGCCATCGCAACAGATATTTATATGGGAGGAACTACTCGCTGGAAAGACTGGTGTCCTATTCGAATCATCATCGCAATCTCACTACCAACACCATCACCGCACTCTTTGAGTCTCTATCTTCTTCAAGATATCCCTCAGCCATCTCAATTATGACTACTCCGACCTCCCACAACCCGGTGAAGCAGGCCGTTGACGCGGTACATGCCACCCAAGTGACCCCAGCCAAGAGAGGCTACCCGTACAATCTGCCCTCCCGCAACCTCATCGTGGTCGTCCTCGGCGAGTTCTGTGGAACATTCATGTTCCTCCTGCTCTCCTTCATCGGAGCGCAGACCGCCCTCGTCACCAACTCTCCCGATGACTCCTCTGCTCCTCTCTCCCCGGCCAGCTTGATGTACATCGCTTCTTCCTTCGGTACTGCTATTGCCGTCAACGTGTGGATCTTCTACCGCGTTAGTGGTGGCATGTTCAACCCTGCGGTATGTCTCCCCAACCCCTCTCAACCTCCTCCCCCCTCATCACACTAACACCCATCCAGGTCACTCTAGGTCTCCTGCTCGTCGGTGCCGTGAAGCCCCTCGCAGGACTCTGCATTATCCCCGCCCAGCTCGCAGCCAGCATCGCCGCCTCCGCCGTCGTCTACGGGGTCCTCCCCGGGCCCCTCCTGGTCAACAACACTCTAGGCAACGGCGCCACCATCGCCCAGGGTTTCTTCATCGAGATGCTTCTCACCGCCCAACTGGTCCTGACGGTGTACTTCCTCGCCGTTGAGAAGCACCGCGCGACCTTCCTGGCCCCCATCGGCGTCGGCATCTCGGTGTTCATCGCGCACATCACCGCCACAAACTGGACCGGAACATCGATCAACCCTGCTCGCTCCTTCGGGCCTGCCGTCATCGCCGGCTTTGTCAACTACCACTGGATCTACTGGATCGGCCCCTTCGCCGGTGCCATCCTGTCCTTCCTGGTCTACGCCATGTTCAAGTGGCTTGAGTACCAGACGGCGAACCCTGGACAGGACGATGACATGGAGAAGGCCCAGAAGCCCGTGGACGAGCGACCTCCGCTGGTCCCCAGGGACTCTGGCTTTGAGGTGGCCTCGCCTTTGGAGGGCGGCCACGGCCAGCCATGAATATTATGATCACAAGAGCATCACAATGGCTTGTCCGGGCTGACAGCTTACATTGTGTGACACAACCTAGGTAGAAGGGAATGGACATGTGCCATTCACCTGCTAATCGCAACGACAAATATTTGCTACATAGATTGTACGCTTTGAAATATGGGGATGGGTACTTGAGAAAGGGGGCAGGACGGTGGTTCGGGTTGCAATTCATTCGTTGTTATATCCATGTCATAGAAATCTCAACCAATCATGCATTTCGATTCATCGAAGATCGTGACCGATTCAGTGTCACCCCGAAATGGGATGACATGCAGGGCACTAAGTGCCTAGTTCGAAAAACAGCTCGTTACCAGAGCCATGTTTGAGAGCTTGTGATACGCTGGCTTGAACCAATGATCGGGCTTTGGCAACGTTTTTGGCCGTTGATGCAAGCTGTGCAACATCCGACAGAATCTATATTGCTTCCGATATGACTTAACACGTGGCGAGGCGTCGCCAAGAATGTTGCAGACAACAAAACTTCAGGCGTCCGGCACCATCTGACAATAGTCCGCTCTTCTGCGTTACCACATAGGGCTTCCAAGGTTAGAAGAGTCTCCAATCTAGTCCATGTGTAAACGCTGCACTTCGAATCGTACAATGATGTCTCTCATCTCTTCCGATACCAACATGGCTCGCACCTCATTTGGCATTCCTTCAATCACTGAGTTTCCCCACCTCTCCCCCTCTTCTTTGTTCACCAACATGAGATTTGACAATGCTATCCAAAGCTTTTCCAGGACAAAAACCATCTTCTTTTTACTTGCTTTGCCCAGAGGGAGCCATTCACCTGCTTGCGTAAGAACTTCGATCGCTGGACCTAGGTTCAGCGGTGTAGTGCATGCTACATGCCTATATGCTCCATCAATAAAGCGCCTCTCCGTCTTTGCTATCCTTTCGAACAAGCAAGACAATGGGGATAAACTCGCGTTCTCCCAGACCAGTTCAGGTCTTGTCCCAGGCGGTTTCAGGAGATATTCGAGCCTGCGGCTGAGAAGAAGCTGTTGTTGACTTGTTTTCAGAGGAAATTCGATGGCAACCAGGCATAAGGCTAACTGTCGAAGAGTGCAGCGGCTTTCGTTTACACGATCTCTACATACGGTGATCAGGAGTTTGTAACTAAAACCGTGCAGCAGATGTAAATCCTCAGCGTCCATTTCCGGTATCAGTTCCATGTCGAGACTGATACCGCTGGTCTCGAGGAGGAAGTGCAGATCTGCATCCGAGAGACTTGCTGCGGGGCAAGCGTGCAGAAAGGCCATCGCGAGCTCCACCTCGAGGTCTGGAAATCCTGGGCCTGGGATATGAGTCTCCCGGGTGCGTTGGATAATAGTTGGAATAGTCTCCCGGAAGATTTCTGATGGGTTTGAGAATTTTTGATGTTCCAATGCAAGGCCGGAGTTGAGTGAAGACGTTATCATCTTCAGTTTTGGTCGTTTCATCCCCCCGGAATCCTCAAACCAAGGCGAGCCCTTGGCAGCAAGAACTTGCATTGCCAAATAAGGCTGCGCGAAGTTCCTTGCCCAGTCAAACGCATCGCCATAGAAGTCGCCCTTATGGTCCGGGTCTGCTCCTAAAGATATCAGGTAGTTTGCTGTGCTTGCGTCTGAGGCAGTGATTGCGTAGTGGAGAGGCGTTGAACCCGACCCATCTTCGATATCGACATTCAGGCCATGGTTGTCAATGAGATCCGATAGCAGAGCGTGATTTCCGACATATGCGGCAATATGAAGTGCCGAGATGGTGTGTACATAGGAGACATCGTCATCGAGTGATAGGTCAAGTAAACGAGTTCGCCTCTCATCCCTTCTATTCAATGCGTAGTTGGCCCACGAGAGCGATATGGCAGACGCGGGCGAGACGACCAATTCCGTAGAACAAGCACCGGCGGCGAGAAGAAGGCGTGCGACTGACATCTGTTTATGACATATCGCGTAGTGCAGCGGTGTCCACGCCGGAAATTGGTATAATTTCGGGTCGTCTTCCTCAAGTCGGGGAATCGGCCGATGGATGACAGGGAGGCATCCGCAGATATGTCGCCCAGGATTCTCGAGGTCAACGCCTTGCTCTATGAGCCACTCAACGACTTCGTATCGACCCTCCATGACTGCAACATGTAGCGGAGCAGCCCATGCCCATTGGTGCTTTTTGTCTTTTTTGGCCATTCCCGGCCCCCGGTCGATATGGTGGGCTCTATCCCAAATGGCCAGCACCTGGTCGCACAAGGGATAAGGAAAGGGCATGTCAAGATCCGCACCGTACGCCGCTGCGACCTTTAAAGTATCCAGGTTTCCGGCCTTGACAGCGCCAAGAGTAATAGGGTACAGATTCTCCTGCATGGCGGTGCGATAGAGCTCCCGATTGACGAGGCTGTGCAGTCGACGATTGGTGCGCACCAACGCGGCCAAGTCGCGTTGCTTGCTGGAATGCGCGATTTGTAGCCACGTCTCGGCCGGAAGAGCCATAGCTCCCGCCATTTTCTGAGCTATTGATCAGTATCTAATTGCTGCATTGGTGTTCAACCCGGCTGCCACTCACGCTGTAAGGATAATCTGTGATAAGCGTCGAAGATGGTACGAGAATCACATAATCTTAGCGCGAGGTGCAAAGGGAGGAGAGAGAAGTTTGTGAAGGGTCTGCCATCTGACAGACACTTAGTGACGTCTGGCAGCGAGTGTCAGGGCCCTCCTTGTCAACAGGTCTAGCGGTTGGCAGTCTTCCTCAACTCATGGACACACACCACTTTTGGATTTTGCACTCTACTGTTAGTTACAATCAAGGGTGCGTTTCGTTGAAGATTGATTGTGTGCTTGTAGATGCTAGAAAGACGCCCAAGAGGTTTAGATACGTTGGCAGATGATTCGATGTCTGGCCCAAGCAACCGTTCAACCCTACCAGCAAATGCGATGTTCCTAATGATTCTGCTTAATACTTAATCAGCAGAGTACTGATACAATTCTAACTATGCCTGAGGACCTAAAATCTCTTCGGCTTCTAGGCGATTCACCTCAAGATAAGTATTAGATCAAAATCCTTGATGAAAAATAATAGGCTAACCGTGGATAGCTACATCGCGGTAGGTTATAGCTTGCTGCGGGAATGAAATTTGGTTCGACGTAGAGAGCTCGGTATTTCACATAAGATAGGCTGATGACCAGTAGTCTGAGACTGACGGGGGTTTGATGTTCTGGGGCTTTCTAGGCATTGACTTTCCGGACTTTCGTGGTGGTACTGCATGATGCCACGTCACGCACCCCTTAGATTTCAAAGCCCCCC